>QANY01006277.1:0-29947 GCA_003255025.1 Datisca glomerata
CATGCGTAGTGTACCGAAGCCTACACGACGATCGTGTACACACGGCCCACCATCTAGTTACTTTTTCTTCATTCTTTCCTCCAATACTTTTCTTATACAATATCAAATCAAATTTTAAATCACTTTTCTTCAAGACTCAACCTTCATATTTATTAATATTTAAATACATATATAAATTTAATTATATTACATGTGCAGTGTACACAATGCCTACACGACGATCGTGTAGACATCGTGTACACTACACAATGACTACACTGTGATCGTGTAGACATCGTGTACTGATTGCCCACTATTTTTTCTTCATTCTTTCCCTTAATACTTTTCTTATACAACATCAAATTAAATGTCAAATTATTCTTCTTCAACACTCGACCTTCATATTTATTAATATTCAATTAAATATATTACATTTGTAGTGTGCTCGATGCCTATACGATGATCATGTACGCTACACGATGACTACATTACAATCGTGTAGCCATCGTGTCGACTACACAATGGGTACACGGATATTGTGTAGCCATCTTATAGTCTACATGATGGGTACAAGGGCGTCGTGTACCCCCTCTCTCTCGACGTTATCTCTAATTCTCAACGTTCTCTTTCTCTTCAAGCCCTACATTTTGTTTTTCTCTCTCTACGTTCTCTTTCAAAATTATCAAAACCCGCTAAAATTAACAAAACAAAATTAACAAGACCTAAAATAATTAACAAAAATCATTAAAATTACACTACATGATGACTGCACTACTATCGTGTAGCCATCGTGTGCCCATTGCCTACTACTTTTTTCTTTATTCTTTCCCTCAACACTTTAGCCATGGTGTAGGCTACACGATGCCCGATGCTCGTGTAGCCATCGTGTAGGATGCACAATGCTAGTGTAACCATCATGTAGTCTATAGGATGGCTACACGATGACCGTGTACTCATCGTGTAGGCTCGTACTCAAAATTAGCAAAATCCATCAAAATTAACAAAACCTATAAAAATAAACAAAATCCATTAAAATTAACAAAATACATTCTCTCTCTACGGTTTTTCTCTCTCAAATCTGGGTAAAAGCCAACATTAACAAAACCCATCAAATTTCGACCAGTATTCTGACCCATTTTTCACAAAAATTCCAAAAATAAAATTACAATTTTAACTTCTAGCCTTAATTTTTTTTAGAAAATGAAAAAGTTGTAAAATCATGAAGCAAATGAGCATGCAGAAATAAAAAATAAAAATGGGTTTAGGAGAAAATGGGTTTTTGGAAAAATAAGAGAGAGATGAATATGGAAGATGAAGAGAGCAAGTGTGGGCCAATGTATTAGAAAGGCAATGAGGGAAAAAGAAGAGAAAAAGTTATGGAATGTGGGCCCGAGTTAGGAAGTGTACAAATTACTGAATGAGTATAATTTTATAAAATATTTTTTTATGAGATATAATCTTGCAAAAAAACTAATTTTTATGGGAGCAGATAACCTCATGTTTTGACAACAGAACATGAGGTGATGTACAGCAAATCTGAGCTTTCCGTTCTGAAAACGGACAACTCAGATCTCCCCTTTTTTTCTTTTTACTTTTTGATAATTTTTTTATTTTTATTTTCTTTTTCACGATTTCCTTACCTGTATCTGGATCATCCATTTTCACAACAGATGATCCAGATACAATATAACCGTATTCTGTTGTAAGAACCGGAGGCAATCTCCTCCCAATTTTTATGCAACCCCAACATATGGCACAAAGTCACTGCCTCATTATTTACTAGTCATTGTAATTCCAATAGTGATGAAACCCGTAATATCTCCTGGATGTTAAATGACATTAAACTGGGCCAGGGCTGATTCACATGGAGCCGGATCCGACTCGATTACAATCTGAGCCCGGCATATACGATACAGTACTATCCGTTGATACCCTCCAACAAGGTGACAAATCCAGGTAGGACCCACTCCACTACTGTTTTGCGGAATCAGCTTGTACCTATTGTTTATCCATGTTGTACGCTCTCCCCATCCTGGTCCTGGGCTTGAACAGTTAACGAACGCTCGCTGACCACTCGCTTCTTCGACCGAACAAAGTCAACCGCACAAATCACTCACAGAGAGAGAGAGAGAGAGAGAGAGAGAGAGAGAGAGAGCTGAAGTGAGCTTTCTGCCGCTCCTTTTACTATCCCTTTCATGGCTATGGCGAACTCCTCATACTTTGCCTCTCCAATCATATCCCATGCCACCACTGCCACCAACAAATCACTCTCTCTTCCTCTTTGCCCTCGTAACTATGGTTATGGATTGTTTAATTCAGTACCCTCTTCACTGCTGACTCACCGAGTAACCTCTGTCTGCTCGGTATCGGCGGCGGCGACCACCGAAATCGAAGCTGATCGGGTTAAGGCCTCTGATTCTAGATTTAAAGTGCTGCCGTTTCGCGTTGGACATGGATTCGATCTCCATAGGTTGGAACCAGGGTACCCTTTAATTATCGGTGGGATTGATATTCCGCATGATAGAGGCTGCGAGGCTCATTCAGATGGTAATTTCACTCTTTATGGTAATAACTGGTTTTTATTCTTAGTTGGGTGGCTGAGGAAGCTGAGAAAATGAAAAGGAAAACGGAATCATGGAGTTGTTAGATTATTAACCCAAGTTCTTAGTCATGGAAGTTTGAATAGAGCTTCTATCTGAGGTTCAAATTGAATAATCATATTTTTGGGTTATTCAGACGGTAGTTTCAACTTATACGGTATTAACTGTTTTTAATTCAAAGTTTGGTTGCTGAGAAAGCTGACAAATGAAAAGGAAAACAAAATTATGGATTCATTAGATAATTAACCCAAGTACGGATGTGCAGGAAGTGTTTTAATTAAGAAGATAGTGAAGTGAAATTTCATTGTGTGTAAACTGTTGTTTCAGGGGATGTGTTACTTCATTGTGTGGTTGATGCAATTTTGGGTGCTTTGGGGCTTCCTGATATTGGACAGATATTTCCTGATTCAGATCCCAAGTGGAAGGGTGCCGCCTCATCTGTTTTTATTAAAGAAGCTGTAAGTTTTAGATTGAAGTAATGGGTGTTTTTAATCCTTCTTTCTCTAGCATCTTCCCATTTATTTTAATGTTTTCTATTGGATTAGGCATACGTGGCTAACACGAATGTTACATGGCTCATAACTATGCATGTCTACTTTATTTCTAATGCTATGTGTTGGAATTGAGTATGAATCCAGGTTTTCATTGTAAGTTTTTGTCCTCCGGATTGCTTTTGACCTTTGTCTATAAGATTTTTCAAGGCGAGATTCTAGTAGTGCTTCGAAAACACTCTATTGATATGAGTCACGTTTAATTGAGCTTGTACTAAATTTCCTGTTCCGTATGGTTATTGTTTATCAAACCTGATCAGGAAAAGCTTAATGTGGATCCTTGCACTGAACACACTTTACATTAGTTTCACCATAATTTTATGCTTAATTTCTTCATTTTCTTCGCTGTAAAATGGGCGTCCAGACAACATTTTAACGACATTTGTTGGGTATCATGTTTAATGTTTATACCTTTACACATTTCAAAGTTTTCTAAAATGAGATTTCCATCTCATTGAAGTTGCATATGCAAGTAATCTTACCTGTTGTGGGGGTATATATATACTGTAAGATGCACCTAGTTTCTGAAGAGGAATTTCAACTTAACTGCCCTGCTATTTGTGTATTTTTTTGTATTCTTGTCGCTTCTGTCCCTTGCGAACTCTCTCAGTCTCTCTTCCTCGTCTCCATAAATAGGGCACACCCAGTTATGGTCCCATCCTCATCTAAGTAGATTCTTCTGGAAAAGAAAAATAGGTTGTTGGGAGGGAAGAAAACTCTTAGAAGAAACTTTCTATTACTTGAGCAAAGAGAATACTATCCGGGCTTCTGCTATTTCTACTCCTTTATCCTTTTCTTGTATTTCCCTTGTCGTGCCTTGACAGTAATTTGCTTGAGCTTAGGCCTTCCTGCAAAGTTTATCTCCACTTACAAGCCTAGAATGGTACCAGTTCTCCAGACAGTGACTTTCATTCATTTGTTAAAAAGAAAGAAGAAGATAAACTTAAAAAATGTTAGTACATGCATAAATTGTTTATGCTGTATGTTATATTCCTCACAGGTAAAAACAAAATTTTCAGTTTACATGCTTGATGTTTGTAAAAAGTAAACAATCTGGGTTACAATTGGATTCATATTTGTATTCCTGAATTCTTGTTCAAATTCATATGAACTTCAATTTGATTTCATGTAGCTGTTAGCAGTGTTAGGCCTTTTCCTATGCAAAATTCTCGTGTGGATTCATTACAGGTAAGACTCATGCACGAGGCCGGTTACGACATTGGGAACTTGGATGCGACATTAATACTTCAGAGACCGAAGCTGAGTCCTCACAAGGAAGCAATCAGATCCAACTTAGCTCAGCTTCTAGGAGCAGACCCATCTGTCGTAAATTTGAAAGCAAAAACTCATGAGAAAGTTGACAGCCTTGGAGAAAACAGAAGCATTGCAGCTCACACTGTTGTTCTTCTCATGAAGAAATAGAATGGATCTACCTCTCACAAATATAACGTCTGTAATCCAACCGAGGTATTGTATATTGCATACCGGTAATCCGTACTTTGATCTCACATATATTGCCCATGGTTTCGCTTTAGGTTTATAGTCAACGAGAAGAATCCGAGCTCTTATTTGTCTTTCTGATAAAGTTATTATGTCCAAGTAGTTTTAAGGTTTGAGGTTTAATGAAATGAACGATGAAGTATTTGAGAACTTATTATGAAACATAGACTTGATTGTGAAGCATCGTGAAACCCCCTTAGGGGGTGTTCAGTATGGGGTCTGTAATGTTTAGGAAGATGCTCGGAAAATGTGAAAACCCCTGTTAATTGAAGCAAAAATGAGGATTGAAGAAAAATTGAAGGGTACTTGATTTTTGGGCATTCTCACTAACCTCGTTTGAAGGGTATTTAAAACCCCCAATTTTGAGGGGTTTCTAATTCCGACCACATTCCCCACATTTTATTCCTAAAATTCTGAGTTTTCTTTTCTTTGTTATCACAATCTCGCAATGATATATTTGGAAAGTAGAAGAAAACTATTTAATATTTATTAACAATTTAACATAATATTTTTTATGTGTATTACACAGTTACTTTAACTTTCATAGCATCTTATTTTCTACCGTCCAACAATCTTATTTCAAAATAAGTTATTTGTGCGCTTAAAGTTAATCCTCGTTTGCTCTATAAATGAAGTTGTGAAGAAATTAAACCACCTATGGTTTTTGCATGTGAAAGTTATGATGGATCATGTTAAATGTTTTGATAATTCATAATGAAAATTGTTTATAAAAAAATACTATTTGAATATTATGATTTTGTTGACTGACTCAAATTTATTTCCATGGTCGTAGTTTGGAACTTTGTTTTGCAGTCTGATCTTCTCTAACTTCCACAGAGTTCAGCAAAATGAATGCAAAGTTTTCCACACCTAATTTGCTCCTGTTGAATCTTTTGCCAGTCGTGGTCAGGTTCCTCAAGTTCTAGTTGAACTTTTCAATGAAAAATGTATGTATTATTTTACATATTCTCTTCCATTTGAAGCACATTGCTTAATGGGGGAAGAAAAAAATGGTTTCTTTTATGAGTCATCACTCATCAGTAATACTTACCATATTATAAAAATGTTGAGCATAAATAATCCCATTATCTAAAACGAATCAAAGTAAAATTAATTAATTTTACTAATGATTATGAATTGTCATTATAGTTGTTTATTAATATTTAAGAATTTAATTCCAAGTAGGTCTCAAAGTTTTGATCAGAATTGATTTAGTTGATTACATGTAATGAGATTCCTAGTAAATATGTAATACTGTGATTCTACATTTTTTTTTCATTTGGAATAGTATGAAAGGTCCATTATGCCCTCAAAATAACTAATTGAAGAAATTAATAATTATTTTCCTTGAGAACATTTTAATAATATTATATATTCTGATTTTGATTCTTTGATTTACTAAACACAAATAATTATTCTTATTCTCAATAATCTAAATTCTGATTTTGATTACTAATGATTAATAAATGCATGAATCTAATTTCATATTTTGATTTTTAGTCATTCAATTCTTCATCAGATTCCTAAGAAAATCAATTCTAATGTCACGTTTACTTGATTCCCGTGAAATTGAATTTCGTGGAATCTGATTTTAAATTATCATTATAGTTATTTTTTATGACTTTAGAATCCATTGACTGCGTGGAATTAGATTCGTCATGTGATTTCATATTTCTAATTCATTCCATTGAATTGTGAAAAGTTCATCATGCTTTCAAAATATTTATCTAATTAACTCCCACTTCTTCTACTTATTTTTCATGAAAGATATTTTAGTAATGTCATATGTTTTATTCCGATTCATTGATTTAGTAGACACAAACCAACATTCTTATTCTCAATAATTTGATTCCTGATTTTGATTTCTAAAAGTTAATAAACACATTAATCTGATTTCAGATTTTGATTTCTGGTCATTTGATTTTTCATCTGATTCGGAGAGAAATTGATTCCAAATTTCATCACATCCCAAATGTAAGTAAATACGTCACAAACTTCATCCGTTTTCAAATGTAAGTAAATTCAAGGAGAAACATAAGAGGAATTAGTAAAAAGTTGGGAAAATTATAAAAATTACTAAAAAAGAAGAAGAAGTTATATCTGTTTAATGTCTGTAACTTTCAAATCTTATTTTCTTTCTTAGTTTTAAAGGTCTATCTAAATAAGTGAAATTTAGTTACTTCCAAATAAAGTCATCTTTTTTCTTTAAGGATCGGTCAAGTCAATGTAATCGGTTAATTAAAAAAAAAACTTAGGGAAAATTATGAATAATTTGCATATGTTTTCGATTTGATTATCGTAATTTAAAAAATTTTCATTTACTCATTATAATTTATTTAACTTTTGAATATGGTCATTCCGTCACTTTTTATTAACTAACACGTTGATATAACGTGTTAAATGATGACGTGTTAAATGATGACGTGGTTTGAGTGATACTCATATTATTTTTCCAACTCACCTATTATTTTTAACTTTTTTTCATTCCAACTCATCTTTTTTATACGTTTTTACTTTCTCTTTCTCTCCCACCCCTCATCTGTCTCAACTCCATTGAAAGCTTCACAAAGCTTGTTGCTTCACGAACTCTCGACATTTGGTAAAGAGTTGCAGTTCGTCTGAAAGCTTCACGAACTCATCTCTCTCGGGCATTCTCCTCGAAGCAAGCATATTCTTTCTCTTACATAGATCGACCTTTTTGGTATTTTGTTCCCGGTAAAATTTGTCATTTTTGTTGTTCATTTCTCCTCGAAGAAGGGGTGAGGGGAGAGAGAAAGTAGATGGAGAGAAGTAAAAGTAAAAGTAAATATATTTTTTAATATTAAAAGCAAAAGTATAAAAAATGAGAGATTTTTATTAAAGTAATTGATAATAGGTGAGTTGGAAAGTATATCCTAATGCCACGCCGTCAATTAATGTTTCACGTAAATTGTCACGTCAATACTTAACGCGTCATGTTAGCGAGTTTGTTAATGGAGGGTGATAGAATTAATATACTGAAACGTTAAATAAACTACAATGATCAAATTGAGATTTTTTAAATTACGATGACTAAATTAAAAATATGTGTAAACTACGATGGTCAAATTGATAATTTTTTTAAAAGCTTATTATCTTTTTAATTGAATACGTTGTTCTGAATCTTTATGAAAATGGCGTTTATTTACTGAGAGAAATAAATGATAAAATACTTACTTGAGATCTTTTTTTATAGCTTTGACAATTCTCAAAGTTATTTATTAAAATGAGTAACAATATTAATTTATTGATAATCTCAATCTAACTTGTAAAGAGCCAATTGAATTGCTTAAAAACATAGAAGCAATGTAAAATTACCTAGGTAACCAATACTGCTAGCAAGAGGTAAGCTAAAGCCACCTTGACTCTTGTTTGGTTGGTTGTTTTAATAAAACTTGAGGAGACATTTTTTGTCAATGATATTGAGGAGTTAATTGAATAAAATCTAAAGTTACTTTAAACAGATTTATAATAAAATTATACTTATATTATCAATCCTTAAATAATAGAAATTATATTATAAATGATCATACACAATTAAACGTATCAAATAACGTCTTATCATTAATTCAATTGTTTAATTCAAATCTAATTATCATGATTATTTTAAATTTCACATACCAAAAAACTCATAAAATTCAGTGAAAAAAAGATGAGAATCAATGATTTATAATTTACAATTTTCTATTAATAAAAATGCTTCATTTATGATACGGGAAAACAAAGAAATTAGAAATTTGTGATTAATGCCAATGGGATAGCACTTACTCAATTCTCATAAAATTTGACACAGAAAACGTTTAAAGTGAAAGAAATCACTTTGTCCCGAAAAAAAATATTCGAAGCAAGAAAAGTCAGAGTATAGGTGCATTTTTCCCATATTTCTAAAAGAAAAAAAATTTCAATGTTAGAAAGTCAAACATCCCACGTGTTAGAATTCTAATGTATGACCTTTGACAGCTTACAGTGGAACATAACCAGACAATGCTGGTCTATTAGGATACCTTGGGGGTTTGAATTTTTCCAACGTGTGACCTAGATAAGAAATAAATTGTTTGAGAAGCACTCCGAGTGAAAACAAGATATAGGATTTGAATTTTTTTTTAAAGAAACATGACATTTTTGTAAGGACAAAAATGACAAAATGCCCATGTACTAGACTCTGGTTTAATAAAAACTTACGGTTAGAGTCTAGTGTAGTATTCCACCATGAAAGTTACATTCACTAGACTAGGTCCAGTAAAACAAATTTTTATAGCATGATCTAGTATTCACTAATTTTAACCGAAAAGTTTTAAATTGAAGTGGCAATTTAGTCTTTTACACTATAATAAAGTTGAATTTCGTTAAAAAATTATTATTTTCTTTGAAAATGACTGCTTTTAAAAAATTTCTCAAATATGTTATCACTCCTCATGAATATGTGATAAAGTAAAGTATCCTAAACAAATTCTTAAAATTTCTCACAAATGGTACTTGAAATTGCTCAAGAATTACGTTTAACATTTTCCGTAGAGCTTTGTTGTACTTATTAAGTTATTTGCTTTGTACTGTACGGAATCTAAGTGGAATACATTGTTGCACATGCCTTTAAGGATTAATTAATAAAAGAAAAGAAGTAGCACAAATTGGGTAATTTGGAGTCTTGGACTTGGGGTGTGGATAATTAATAATTATTATTAGATATAATACAAATAATTGGTGTTTTAATAGTTTGCTTTTGTGCAGATACTGTATTGTTGTATTCAGTCAATACTCTTTTAAAAAAACGAATTCAGTCAATAGTTCATTGCCTTTGTTTCTTCGTATCTTTATTGCATGGCATTTAATATTTGACCATTCTAGATGAAACATAAACTTAAGTAAAAAGCTCTTCTTTTTTATTTCTTAAGCATCTGGAACAAATTAGAACACAATTTTGAAATTTAAATTCAGTGGATGTTTCATGGTGCCTGCCCAATATCTATATTGGTCTATGTATCTATGATTGGATAACTATCATATAATGTAATAGATAATGATACGAAGGTGAATATTACATAAAATCTTGAATTCAGTAAATCAGATCTTCAGTTATATGATTTATGTGATGGATATTACTATTCTTAAGGCACTTTTTGACATATGTTTGCATCTAGTATTTATTGAAAATAAAAAAATGACCTAAAAATTTATCAAACGAAAAGTCTAATTTCAACTTATTTTATAAATTATTTTTGCATATATAAGTTATCATAAAAATTACGCTAAACCAACTTCTTGAACAGTATTACGTACTATCATACACATATTTTTTTTGTATTAAAGTTTTATATAAGACGACATTGTTTATCTTTTTCACTTTCTAAAAACTCACTTTTTAAATTACGAAATAACGCAATCCCTTAAATAAGTACCATTTTCACCACGAATATATACAGTTGTTTAATTACTAGTGAAGAAAGCTGAGTCAGCTTTGAATTTGAGGTTTCACCCCATGTGAGGGTTTGGATTGGAGATGATGGACTAAGCAAGCTGTGAGAACAATTGTTACTTAATACGTTAATGAGATAATTAATGAAGATGACCCTTGTGTGTGTTTTGGTGCAAAGTAGGTGATATACCATAGTTTTTACATAAAATAATTAATCAAAAGTCTAATCGATATTTTTAGAGGGACGTATAAGCGTTAAATCTTGACATAAATAAAATGATTTAAAAGACGTATATATTAAAAGGGAAGTCCTAGCAGTCATATGCCAAGAGAGGTAGTTCTTAAAGGAAGGAGACCTCAGCACGTTAAGGTCCCTAAAGGAATGAGACATCGACTGCAGGCCGAGGTCCCTAAAGGAGGGAGACATCGGCATAAGGCCGAGGTCCCTTAAAGATAGAGACTTCGGTATCATGCCGAGGTCTCTATAGGAGGAAGACCTTGGCTTGAGGCCGAGGTCCCTAAAGGAAAAAGGGATCTCGATTTTAGGCCGAGATCACAAAGGGGAAAAAGACCCGAGCTCTCCTCAAGGACCCCCACCAAAGTAAATTTGGGCTTTATCCTGAGTATCTATGATAGACCTGAAATACGCCATTAATGAGTAACTGAACAGCGAGTCAAGAACTAGGATGACCCAACAACAAAGTTTTGCAACAGTAGGTCTCAAAACAATTAGAGATCTTAGACATATCACTACTAACACCTAAGTCCCAAAAAAAGAAGAAAAGATGGAACTGAATTAACCACATCGTGGCAAACATGTATTGACCGGAGCGCAAACACCACCGACGTGACAGTCTGTCATCAACTACATTAATAACATCCTAACCAATAAGAAGCCAACACAAAGAACTTAGTACCAAATATCTGAAGTCAAGTACAAATTAGCCTGACTCTGGCAGAATGTTTGAAGCGAAGGGACCAATGGCTGAACTCCAAGTCGATACGACTTAGTACAATAATGAGCTGGATTGACCAATGATGTCAGCCCTCATTAGATCGTACCCTTTATGAACCAATAAGCTGAGGCGAGAGAAGGGAAGAATCCTAAGGTCATCCTTCATTGGAGGGGAATGGAAAGAAGGGATACTATTGGAGGATTAGAACTATCATACAACAATTTCAAAGCTCCAATAAAACTAGCCCACATTATAAATAGTTAGGATATCATGGTGAAAGGTATGCAATCATCCTTCCACGACTTCCTTTGACTTGTTCATTCCTTTTAGTTCTAATTTAATCTTTGGAGGGGCAATAAAGGGACCACCCCCTTCACTTGATTACCTAGTTGCCTTCCCCATTTCCAGGTCATAAAGGACAAAATCCAAAAATGAAGACCTCCATTTTCTCTTTGGCCAAAATGCTTCACTGATTTCTTTGTCTAGTCAGATCATCATCTCATCATTTATTCAAATAAATTCTCCTTAAAAAATTTGGCGTCGTATGTGGTAAACGACGTAGTTTCAATAATAACAAACTCATTCCAGCAGGATCCAAACCATTGTTTCACGCTCAGTACGAGAATCCGAAGCACCCAACCCCGAATTGCCTCAATCCCATCAGAGGCCCGCCCGCCGAAAACCAATAATGACTCAACGAGAAAAAGCTGTTGCCTTAGAGCAACAAGTCTTAGAGCTTACCCGTCATTGTAACTATCACGAATCTGACCCTGAAGGTACCGAGGGGAAACTAGAGCTGCCCAAATGTCCAGGAAGAACCACTAAGGAAAGACAAGCACACGTGGAGGCCGAGGCCACTGCAGACAATGATGCTGGCTATGGAGTTGAAATAGAAGGACTGAGAGCCCAAATAAAAAATATGCAGAAGGCATTCATAATCTAATCCCATTTTCAGCCGAATCTCTGATGGAGCAGGCCAAACCTCCTTTTACGGAGGAGATAATGAGAGTGGAGATGCCATCAAAATTCAAAATTCTCGCCATCACACTGTATGATGGAAGTAAAGACACGACTGAGCATTTTGAAACATTCAAGACGTGGATGGAGCTCCAAGGAACTCCAATGGCCAACACGCGCAAAGTATTTCCTATCATCCTCACCTCATCTGCTCGGGCATGGTATAGAAATTTGAGGTCGGCCTCGATCTCATCCTTTGTCGAGCTTAGCAAGTTGTTTATACATCAATTCCTAGGAGAAAGAGATCAAAGAAATCCTGCAACCCACCTCCTCACTGTCAGACAAAGAAAGGATGAGAATCTGTGAGATTATGTTGTCCGGTTCAACATGGAAGCTTTAAAAGTTGATGGATACACTGATGATATCACCCTGACGGCCTTTCTTTCAGGACTGTGGGACGATAGATTATTGTGGTCATTAGCTAAGAATCCCTCTACGAACTTTACAGAATTGCTGAGGAGGGCTCAGAAATACATGAGCATAACTAAACTCTTATCAGCCCATGAAAGGCAACGAATCAACCGCGAAGAGATTAAAGGAAGGGAGAGACCTACGGAAGACATTAAGGATTTTAATCTACGACCCGAGAAGAGAAAAAAGCAGGAGAGTCCAAAACTTGTTGCCCAAAGATATATTTAAACAAATGAGGATCAACATATTAACCAACCTGACGCCACACAATTCTTCCTGTGAATGAATACTTGTAGCCATAAGTGGCAAAGGGCAACTTCGATGGCCAGAGAAGCTGAGAGGCAACCCTGGGTACTTAGAGACCTTGTCCTCGGGTCATGGGGGACATCATCCTCGGGTGCTTGGGGACCTCATCCTCGAGTACTTGGGTACCTCATATTTGTGTCCATGTGACCTCGTCCTCAGGTCTAAAGTGACCTACTACTCGAGTCTAAGGGGACCTCATCCTCAGGTCTAAAAGGACCTCGTGCTCGGATTTAAGGGGACCCCATCCTCGGGTACTTGAGTATCTCATCCCCGGGTATTTAGGGACATCGTTATCAAGTCTCGGGAACCTCATCCTCGGGTCTAGAGGGACCTCATACTTTGGTCCAAGTGGACTCCATCCTCGGGTACTTGGGTATCTCGTTCTCGAGTACTTGAGCACCTTGTCTTGGGGTACTTGGGTATCTCATCCTATATTCAATAGACTCATCATCCTTGGATACTTAGGTACTCGTTCTAGGATATTTGGGTACCTCATCTTTCGACGATCTTTTATGAATGCCCTAAAAAGTGGGTATAACATAACTTATTTCAATAGTTCAGATTTATTCATATATCCCGATTTTTAGAAGGAGCTGAGTAAGCGAAAAGTTGTTTTTAATTGAATAGTTAACATAGGTAGATACAAATTATTAAAAACTTAGATCACGTTCTCCTAAACAGTACCAAATGCCAGATGTTTATAAAAGTATGAGAATTATGGCTATGAGAGAATAAATTATTATTAGAAATAATTGTCACAATGTAGTTGTCTTAATATTACACATTGAACCACCAGTGATTCAGTAAAATGAATACATTTTTTTATCACTAAGTAACATCTATGTCTTTCATTGAGAGGAGCAGGAACAATATGGTCGCCCTCCCAATAATATCTCCCATGAGATGGATGATACCCTACCTTTATAAATGATAAAGTTTTAGTATTTTTTTTAAAAGTAGAGTCACCAAATACTTCTCCTTACACTTAAATAGCCAATCATTATTGATAGCCACTCATCAAAAGAAGAAGTTAGTAGTTAATAACAGTTAGCTTGAAGTGTTAGTTTTATTGTTGTATTAAGTGAGATTATGCAAGTTGTTACTATAAAGTTGTAATATGTTTGTACTCATTTATTATATATACAAAGACTACCTCAGCAATCAAACTTAAATAGCCAATGAATGTATTCTCTAATACATTTAACAACTCCCTCAATGTGAAGTAGATTGCCATAACTTAAAGTTATAGAAGTCAGAAATTATCCCAATAATAATTGGGCATGACCTTGATGACATTATGTTTAGTGTATCAAAGAAACTAGCAAAAACTTTAGAGAATGGCAACTAAAATCTTGAATATCAAATATGGTTGAAGAAAGATCAACTCTTGTTATCTAGGCTTAAGTCATCATTGATAGAAAGTATACAGTCACACAATATACCTCATCTACAGAGGTATGGAACTCTCTTAAGATGAATTTTACAAGCCAATCCAAAGTAATGTTAATGTGGTTAAGATATACATTGTAAAACAACAAGAAGGAAAATATTTCAGTAGTAGAGTTTTGTGAAAATCTAAGAAGGGTAGCTGATGGTCTTGGAGCAGCAGACCAAATAATCAAAGACCAGGAGATGGTGCTCTATATTCTAAATGGTCTTGTACTAGAATATGAACCAGTTGTAATGGCTAGATGACCTTACTATGGAGGAAGTATACACATTGCTAATGTGTTTTTAAAGTAGGATGGAGAAGCAACTGGCTGAAAGTGAAGCAACAATGAAAATGAATACAAATATTGCAACAAGTGGGAATGGAAAGAAATTTGGTCACGGTGGACACCAACAATATTTTTCACAAATTACAATAGAAGCTCATTTCAAGGTGAAAGATGATCTTCCAATGTTAGAAGAGAGGGTGGTTGAAATGGAAGAGGAAATAAGGTAATATTCCAAGTATATGGCAAAGTAGGACATACAATAGTTGTGTGTTTCTACATATATAAAAAAGCTTATTAAAATGCATCATATACACATTTGGTGTACAGTTTGATGGGTAGCAAACTTCTGCCTTCATTGCATCTCATGCAGAATTTATAGCCTCATCAGAGTCACCTTATGACATGTCTTGGTATGCAAACAGTACTACTACCAATCATGTGACAGCAGATTTACAAAACCTGAGTTCAAGATTACAGTGGAAATGAAAAGCTGACAGTAGGAAATGGTAATGCACTTACTATAACACATATTGGTTCTTCTTTGTTGCCATAAAAACATACCCTTTGAAACTTAAATCAATATTTATAGTGTATGATATAAAAAAATATAGTTAGCATTTCAAAATTGACCAAAGATAATAATATTTATTTTGAGTTTCATTGTGATGCATGTTTTGTGAAAGACAAAGATTTGGGGAACAATATCGCTTAAAGGAATCATTAAACATGCTCTTTACTTGCTGACTTACCATGACGGAAAGGAGTTTAAACATTCTGCTATGTGTCATTCAGTGAAAAATGTTCTCCCTATATCAAAGGAATCATCTGTACTATTTCCATATTATGTTTCCATTCCGGTTTCATTTCAAAATAGTAGTATTAGGAATGTCAATTGTAATTTTGTACTAATACTGTGAACAAAGATTATGTGAATGACAAAGAAAATTGTTTGCCTTACATATGTCTCAACACTAGCATAACTGCCTCTTCCTTCCAATCCATGTACATCTGGTTTAAACTCTAATCTTCAACAGAAAAGTATGAAATCAAGTGAAAAAAACATAAAAAGTATAGATAAGATTGATGTTTGGCACAAAAGATCGGGACATCTTGCTCATCGAATTTTAACTAAGATCTTACAATCAGGAAACATTAATAGAAAGAATCACTATTAACCTTTTTCAACATCTGAAACCACAATTACACAACCTTGAGAAGTTGTATATACATACTTACGAGGTCTTGCTCCCCTAAACTCCAGGAATAGTACATAGTACATATATTTTCTAGATGATTTGAGTAGGTTTTCATGGTTATTTCCCCTCAAGTTGAAGTCAAAGGCTTTCAAAGTGTTCACAATTTTCAAAATACTAGAAGAACAATAATTGAAAAAACCAATCAGACCCCTCCAATCAGATAGATGAGGTGAGCTTAGATCCTTTTCTTCTTTCTTACAATCTCAATTTATAGTATTTAGATATCCATGTCCATATATACATTAGTAGAATAGAAAAATTATGAGGAAGAATAGACATATAGCTGAGATGAGACTCACCATGTTAGTTTAAGCTAACTTGCCTTGACCTACAACTGTGATGCTTTTCAAATTGCAACTCTCCTCATAAATAGAATCCTTACCAAAGTTCTAACTTATACCTCTCCTTATCAGAAACTTCCAAAATTTACCAAGCTATAAGATCTTAAAAACATTTTGGTCGTGCCTCTTTACCACACATAAGAGAATTTCTTTCCTTATGAAACAATGTTTTTTTACAGTCCTTGATATACCGTTGATATTCTAGTTCATCTTTAAATTCTATCATATATACTATTATATCTTCTATTTCATCACTCAACTCCAAATCAAGGTAATTTCAACAATTTATCATCTTCAAGGATTCCCTCAAGCACACCCTCAGTCTTTAACTTCACAAGATCAAGGTACTGATTCTGAAACGGAAAGTATAAATTAATCTTTGACTAATAATATTGCTAGAACAACATTTGCTTTGCCTTCTATATTAGATGACTTGACTGTTGAATTGTCATTTCCTTCTCTCATCAAACTTCTTTCATCTACTCATCCCATAATAATCAGATATAAAAATGGTATTTACAAACCTAAAGCCTTTTTGACCAAAAAAACCTAAAGCCTACTCAATAATTAAACATCCTCATCTACAATCCTATGTTTCTGTGTAACCCACCACTGCCAAACAAGCTCTCTCAAATCCAAATCGGAAACAAGCAATGGTTGATGATTACTCTGCCTTACTAAAAAACCATAGTGACTTTTACATCAGATATGACAATTGTAGGCAATAAATGGGTTTTCAGATTTAAGATTAATCCTGATGGGATCATCAAACTCTAGAAATAGATTTTACTGAAACCTTCATTCCAGTTGTAAAGCCAACAATTTTCAGGGTGATACTTCATCTAGGTGTGTCTTCTGGGTGAAATGTGAAGCAGTTAAATGTCAACAATTCTATTTTGAATGGTATACTACAAAAATCGGTGTACATACATAACTTGAGGGCTTTATTGATGCTTAAAACCCATAATTTGTATGAAAAAGGCCCTATATGGCTTGAAACAAGCACCAAAGATATGGTATAATAAACTGAAGACTATTATGATTACTTCAGATTTCAGACACTTCTTTGTTTATATCAAAAATAGCAAAAGATGTTATCTTTTTATTGGTGTACGTAGATGATATCTTGCTAATAGGAAATAATTCAACATTGCTTCAAAAAGCGGTTACCGATTTAAACATGTGATTTTCTCTGAAAGACCTACGCTCTATTCATTCTTTTCTGGGTATTAGAAGTTAATAGAGAAAACTCAAGAATGTACTTGACCCAAACTCAGTACATTGCAGACTTGCTCAAGAAAACCAGAATGGATGGAGCTAAACATGCCTCATGTTCTACATGTTCTAGTCTAAAGTCGGTTGCCTCACGAGAGCCTTGTTCAGATACAACACTTTACAGAAGTACAATTGGAGCTTGCAATACTTATCCATCACCAGACCAGATATTACATTTATAGTCAATAATTTGAGCCAATTTCTTCATCAACCTAGTGATGCACATTAGCAAGCTTATAAGAGAGACCTCAGATATCTCAAAGGGACATTCATATTAGGTCTTTTCTTGCAGCCCTCATCATCTCTTACTCTCACTACATTACTCAAATGGTGATTGGGTTGAGACTTGGATGATAGAAGATCTACTAGTGCATATTTGAATTTCCTTAGAAATAGCTTGTTGCCTTGGTCATCTAAAAAATAAAATGTCATCTCGAGATCCAACACATAAAGTGTGTGTAGGTCCCTAGCTAATTCAATAGTTGGAATAAAAAAAAATTTAAAATCTTCTTAATGAGTTATCCTTGTTCTTTATCAACCAGCAATGTTATGGTGTGACAAATGCTTTAACACTTGCTTCTAACCATGTACTACAACAATGACAAAATTTTTTAAGCTGATCTTCATTTTATCAGAGACAAATTGCTAAGGAGAGAGAGAGCTGGAGATCACGTTTTTGCTCTATTTAAATCAATCAACTGATTTTCTCACCAAAGCTCTCTAAACTCCAAGATTTTCCTATCTAATGTCCAAGATTCATATGACTATGTCCCCTTTAACTTGAGGGGGGATGATAGCCAATCAATATTGATAGCCGTAGATCAAAAGAAGAATTTAGTACTAATAATAGTTAGCTTGAAGAGCTAGTTTTACTGTTACATTAACTGAGTTTGTTAGAAAGTTGTTAGTAGAAGTTGTAATTTGTTTGTACTCATTTTTTATAGTATAAATACAAGACTTCTTCAACAATAACACTTAATGCTAGGGAATTATTTCGTTCGATGCAAAGCCTATCAAACTCTTTCACACTCAGCATTGATTGGATTTCCTGTCATACAAAATAGAAAGAAAGAAAAGTGAGGGAAGAAAAAAGAGAAAATCATTTCTCTCTCTTCTCTACTCATCTTTATTTTGGACTCGGGTTCTTTCATGATTGGCTGAACATGAATGAATTAAGTCATATCTGCCGTTAGCTCAAATCTTAATGCCTTAGATAAGTTTGAAAAAAATCACATTTTCATTGATTCTTATGAAGATGAACTGAGCTGATGGTCCAGGTTCCAATTACTCAGTTTGGATGAAAATCATGTCTTGTCAATAGGAGGTGATACAAATATTTTGTTTCTCTCTCTTGTGTATGTGTCTATATTTCGTATGTTAATATATGGTGTGAATTAAAAAGACTAAAGATTGAGAATATGTAGATTTGTTGAAATATATTTATAGATAAGAAAATGCTTGACTCAGTTACCTATTTTTTCATGCCAAATATCATATATAATTAAAGGACAAAATGAATATTTGATCCTCCAAGTTTTCTCTTATTTCCAATTTAATTCATGTAAGTTTAATTTTCTCAGTCAAATTCTTTTAATGATGAATTTAGTATATTTCAATTAAGTTATGTTGTTATTTAATTATGCTAACATCAGGTTTTAATTATAAACAAAACAATTTCAAGATTTAACGACTACATGAAAAGACTTGATTATATGTTTTAATCATTCGAGAGCTTAATTGATTAGGAAAATCAGTGTTACAAAAGCCATTTGAGAATATAGTAAACTAGAAAGTTTAAGAGTACATTTTTATCTTTTATCTAATATCCTTAAGGGAAAATGATATACATTTTGCTTTTGACAAATCATAAAAACACACTGTTAAGCGCACCTATGAGAATGAAAATTGAAAAAGTGAATGGTAGGAGAGGACAATGTTGATTTATTATAGCACTGCAAAAATGGAGCTAAAGATGATGAATGCTAATGAATCTTTGATCTTTCGTATATTCATCTTTCAATTCTAAATTCATATATCTTCCTCTTTTTCATGTTACTATTTCATTACGTGTGATTTCATTTATTTAAATCAAACATATTATGTAAATTGTAATATGAATATGGCCAATACCTATACGTATTACCAATGCATCATAATGTTATCAAATCAGTTAAATACTATAACATGAATCCTAGGAATTTCTCTAAAAAAGCTTAGTAGTATAATCTAAATTTCTCTCTCGATCTCTATCTTTCTGATAAGTTAGACTGACATAGTTGGTTAAGATCTTATATTCATATTTTAAAGTTCGTGAATTCGAGTCATATTACATCTCTCTTTAAAATTTATAATCTAACTTTAACAAAAAAATCTGTCTTTCTCTCTCCAAAAATAATTGTCCGCCCACCATATTCAACAAGAATTTCAAAGGAGCCCCCGTGGTGGAACCTTCATATGAATATACAAATGTTGACAAATTGAGAAGTTCTTGCGGTATGCATCCATCTTCTATTAATTACCACTCGCCTCCTATTCCTCCTATTCTATAAATACCCTCAACACTATCACTTGCATTCCTCAAATCTTATAAGCTTCTGTTTCCCTCCTTCTTCTTCTTCAACTCTGTGCATAACAGTTTGAGTCAATAAATTACAGTTAAAACTCTCTTGCTAAAAGTAACTAAACTTTCATAATTAAGCTTTATAGAGAGAAAAATGGTGGTGAGATCGACCAATCAGAAGCAACTGTTGTCAAAGATAGCAAACAGCAATGGACATGGTGAAGATTCTCCTTATTTCGATGGATGGAAGGCTTATGAAAATGACCCATTTCACTCTACAATCAATCCTCGTGGAGTAATCCAAATGGGTCTTGCTGAAAATCAGGTATATTTATAATTTTGTTCTTTTTATTTAATTTCTTAAATTCAACCATTATTTCTTGGGTTTTCTGAAACTGATTTTTTTGTGTTTTTTGATTTCTGTGCAGCTTTCTGCGGACATGGTACAAAAATGGCTAAGTAATAACCCAAAAGCCTCCATTTGTACCCCTGAAGGTCTAGATGAATTCAGCGATGTAGCTAACTTTCAGGACTATCACGGCTTGCCAGAGTTCAGAAATGTAAGAACAACATGATTAATTAAAGAAAATTCTATTTCTCATAAATTCTATAATACGCTCTAATTATCAAGTTGTGCTTTTCGGGAAGTCAAAACCAAAAAGAAAATGGGATTAATCAATTACTCCATTTATCATGAAATATGTTATCATTTTTCTCAAACAGTAAGTCGGATAGGTCCGCTTGATAAATGATTAAATGGTATAAATAAAAAACCAATTAAGATAAATAACTCTTAAACGACTTTTCCGTGTCAAAAGATAATTTTACGCTCGCTATTAGAAGGGTTCAAGCTGGTCAAAAGATTCAAAGTAGCACATTATAATTTGTACCTCATATATTGAACACTACTCTAAACCTTTTAAGTACTGAAAGAGAGTAAATTGTCTTTTCACAAGTTATAAAATGTTTTAGAATTTCAAGTTTTAAAAAGTCTAAGTCAATTTTACCAAAGAACTTTGCCAATAGTAATGAAAAAACACAAGTTAGTGAGAAATAATGTTGTTAATTATTGTAATTTCACGATGTTACACAGGGGGTGACGAAATTTATGGAGAAGGTGAGGGGAAATAGAGTGAGATACGATCCAGATCGGATAGTGATGAGTGGTGGAGCAACCGGAGCACATGAAATATTAGGCTTTTGTTTGGCTAATCCTGGAGAAGCATTTCTTGTTCCTGCTCCTTATTATCCAGCGTAATACTTCACTTCCCTTTTCAAATCTTTTTTATTAAATTATATGTTTTTCTGCTTCTTTGAATATAATTAAATCATATGATCTTGATTAGTTGAATGATTAGGTTAGATTTTAAACAGTTTGGCCATCTACTAGCTTTCATATTCTATACGCTGCTTATTTATAGTTGTCCCCACACATAACTATAGAGGAGTAATGAACTCTGAATGATTGATGATGATTTTTTAGAGAAATTCACGGGAAGTTATTAGATTTTAGATTAGTCAACGCACTGTTGAATATTCGTATATGAGAAGTTGTGAGTTTATATTATATTATCTCAAATCACATTAAACTCGTAACTTTGTAAAAAAATGTTCTTTTAAGATACTTTTCTATATGTTTAAATTATTTCAAGAAGTATAATGTTACTTCATTATAAAAAAGAACCTTTCATGGTTAAGATTACACATTTTCTTTCTTTTTATCAATAAACATATTTCCGATATGTGTTTTTTATCTCATATATCAACCACCAAAGTCAGCTTTAAAGAGAGAATGTAAAAAAAGTCATATCTAACTTTTATAGGGTGAGTTGACCTGTGCTGATGAGATCTAAGCTCACAGTCCATATTAGCTTAAATGTGATGACTATATATACGAAATTAAGGATAATGAAGAGAAATTGGTCATCTCTTAAATCAACATCACCATCTTAATTGATCAGTAGGACCACCTGATATACTGTCGGTAGGATGATCACACGCACAGTTCTATAATTGAAGGGTATTTCTTCCCCAAGAAAATGAAAGTAAAGGGTCATTTCCTTCCAAGAATATCAGCATCTCTTGAGCTGTTGATAGCTGGATATTCAAATGTCATTTTCGGAGCTGATTAGCTTTCTCATATAATTTTTTTGAGAATGGGTGTACATATTTGTTAGAGCAGAAATAGAAAATTCAGATATAGAGGACATTGTTTATATGATTTAATTTTTTTTGAACTATCAAAAAGATGAACGTCAAAACAAATATGAAATTATGTAAAAGCATGTAATTAGAGAAACGTACGTTTTCTCAAAACAAAAAACTGCTTTCAATTAATTATTCTTGTTTTGCAGTTACGATCGAGATTTAGGATGGAGAACAGGAGTGAAGCTACTTCCAGTAGTATGTGAAAGCTCAAACAATTTCCAAGTGACAAGAGAAGCCTTGGAAATTGCCTATGAGAAAGCTGAGGAAGCCAACATAAAAGTAAAGGGTTTGCTCATCAACAATCCATCAAACCCACTAGGCACAATTCTAGGCCGAGAAACACTTAGATCTTTAGTAAACTTCATCAATGAAAAGGACATTCATCTCATTTGTGATGAAATATATGGTGCAACTGTTTTCAACCAGCCAGCCTTCATAAGCATCTCTGAAATAATTGAAGAAGATGCCAAATGCAACCCCAATCTCATCCACATTGTCTCTAGCCTCTCAAAAGATATGGGATTCCCAGGATTCCGAGTCGGGATCGTGTATTCGTACAATGATGTCGTCGTGAGTTGTGCGCGAAAAATGTCTAGCTTTGGGCTAGTCTCGTCCCAGACCCAACATCTGATCGCATCAATCCTGTCGGATGAAGATTTCGTCGACACATTTTTAACGGAGAGTGCAAGGCGGTTGGCATCTAGGCAGAATTTATTCACTAGGGGGCTTGCCCAAGTGGGGATTGATTGCTTAAAGGGAAATGCTGGATTGTTTGTTTGGATGGACTTGAGGCATCTTCTTAAGGAGAAGACATTTGAGGAAGAGATGAAATTATGGAGAGTGATAATAAATGAAGTGAAACTAAATGTTTCACCAGGCTCTTCTTTTCATTGCTCAGAGGCAGGTTGGTTTAGGGTTTGTTTTGCAAATATGGATGATAAAACAATGCAAATTGCTTTGAAGAGGATTAGAACATTTGTGCTACAAAGCAAAGAGGCTAAGGTTGTTTGTGGGAAGAAACAAAGATTTTGTTGGCAAAGCAATCCTGAGCTTAGGCTTTCATCAAGAAGGTTGGATGATATCATGGGAAGTGTCGCTTCGATAATGTCGCCTCACTCACCATTGCCTCAATCGCCTCTTGTTCGAGCAACAACGTAGGTGTAATGTATCAATGTTTACATATCTTTTGCCGTGTAATTAGGAGAAAAAGATTTGTCTATCCTTTGTTTTTAGGATTCATTTGTTTAATTTTATTTCTTGTTTCAATTGTTCAATGTTAGAGTGCAAAAGGATCTTGATAATAGCAATGAGATAAGGTTGCTCAGTTGCTTGCTTAAGGCTGGTGTTATATATTCGTTCACCTCCTAATTCTCTAGTTTTCATCTCTCTTTTCTTCTATCTTTGACTTCTTTATCCGTATCTTTCCTCTTCTTTTTTCTAAATAAATTACCCTAACAAATAAAGTCCACTGGTTTGCTGTATGGATCTTAAATTCTTAGCAAGCATTATTATCTGAGTGCAGATCATATGTGCGTAGTAAATTAATTGGGGAGAGCATGTAAGAGAACAACGTGTTTTAACAGATGATCAAATAAATGAGTAATGAAAATAAAACATTATCGATAAGTAACAAGACATCCAAACTTTTGGTGATTGCATTGACTACCAATAAGAGAGAAAATTATAATTGATGCCCAAATGAACTATATATTTTATTGTTCTATGTTTGGCTATGTTCATATTATTATTCTTAAGTTGGATGTGCATCCCTAATAAAAAGAACAATAAATTCTTTTTATTATCTTTTCTTTTGAAAAATGATAAATAGATCCAATATGGCTACTTTTAGTGTGAAAATATTATAATAAACTTGACCCGACTCAAAATATTTGAATCCATCATTACCAACTTATCGACCTGGACCGGTTATAGGGAAATCCCCTTCCTCCCAAATCGTGAAAAGTTGTGAGCCCTAGAACCCGATTTCAACTAGAACCTTCGTCCACCTCCGCCAAAGAAAATTGTGCCCACCAAATCTTCTCAATTTTTTCATCAGAAATTGATGTCAACAAAAGTTGGATCCTTTTATTGGGGTGTGTATCGTAAGACTTCATTTGTGGGCTCTATTTTTCGTCATAGTGTGTGTGTGTGTTAAATTCATGTCTGCTCCTGATAAAAAAAAATAATCAGTTGAAGCGTGTATTTAGCGTCCCACATCGGGATTTCGGTAAGCTTGGTTGCAATATTTAAGCGTTACTCATGTCAACAAAAGTTGGATCCTTTTATTTGGGTGTGTATTGTAAGGCTTCATTTGCTTGGCTCTATTTATCGTCGTAGTGTGTGTATGTTAAATTCATGGCCGCTCCTGATAAAAATAATCAACTGAACCGTGTGCTTAGTGTCTCGCATCGGGACTTCGATAAGCTTGATTGCAGTAGTTAAGCGTTACCAATATCAACAAAACTTAGATCATTTTGTTGAAGTGTGTATTGTAAGATTTCATTTACTGGCTTTGCTTACCGTCATAGTGTGTTAAATTTATATGCGCTCTTGATCATAGTTGTCAAAATCACGATCCGGGTCGCAGGGTCATACGATCCTATAATTTAAAAATGATCCAGATCGAGTATGGAATTGGGATCAGTGGGATTGTGGTAGGATCGGGCCAGAATCGGTATGATCGGTAGGATCGTACTGATCCTAACCAAATCTTAATTTGGGTAGTTTTATTGCGCCAACATCAAGAATAGGCCATTTTAAGGAAAAAAATAAAAAATAGCCCATGATGAAAAAAAATAGACATCCAAATTAAAAACAAACTGATATCAGTTGGACAATGACTCCTAACTGATATCAGTTTGTTTGCTAGCTTCTGTTAAGCTAGTTGCTCGAAGCCTTTAGCTTTTAGCTTCTTGTTTCTCTTTACTCTGTAATGAGTTCATAGCTTATACTTCTATTCTGATATAAATATATGAATGATTAGTCTGTCATAAGTTAATGAGAACTGATTCCTAATTGTCAGTCTCTCCTTCATCTTATTCTCTTCTTTTTTTGTTCTGTAAGTTTTCACATGGTATCAGAGCATTGAGGACTCACGTCCATGGCAGAAAATTCAACTACCTCAAGAGGAAGTCAAAGCATGAATAATGTAGCAAGTATCAACACAATGTTTCTGACTGCTTTTAACAAATCAATTTAAGTAAAACTTGAGAGAAGCGACTATGTTCTTTGGAAGTCCCAAATTGTATCGATCCTCATAGGTCATGGTTTTGATGAGATAGTATTTGGTTGACTGGGAAACCACAGAAAAATTAGCAAACGGGCTAGTGAACCCAGAGTATGCGTCATCGTTGAGAAAGGACCAAATTCTACTAGGTTGGCTAAGAGCCTCAATGAGTGAAGGGGTTCTTGGAACTATTACTCAATACAACAGTTCTAAAGAAGTTTGGAAGTCTTTAGAGAGGAATTTGGTAATCTTTCTAAAGCAAAAATGCTGCAACTTAGAAGTTTTCTTCAAACATACTGGGTAATGACTCCATAGTAGACTATTGTGACAGAATGAGGAGAACATCTGATGCCTTAACTCCAGCAGAATAGAATAACCATGATCAATAAATGATTTCATGCGTGCTAAATGGTCTTGGATCAGAATTTGATCCAGTGGTTATCAATATTATTGCAAGAGAAAGGGATCTCAGTCTAGAAGAAATGCAATATTTGCTAATGGTTCATGAGAGAAGATTAGAAAAACAGAATCAAGAAATGATGACAAGTCTCAAAACGAGTGCAAACATTGTTGTCAATACCAACTTTAAAAGAATAGAGAATAGTCAACAGTAAAATTCAGATAGGAACTTCAATAGAGGCCAGTTTCAATCCAACAGAGGTAGTTTTAATGGCAGGGGAGGAGGAAAAGGCTTTGGCAGAAGCAATAACAAGGTCATTTACCAAGTTTGTGTAAGACTTGGTCACACTGTAGCCATCTGTTATTACAGATATGAAAAGAAATCATACAATGGGCAAAATAATTAAAAATTTCATAATGGATACTCAACCTCATCACATAATACCTATTCTTCATAGAATGCCTATTGAAACACTGGACCCTTAGCCTACTTGGTTTCTACAGTAGCCTACATGGCCCCACTAGATACATCAAATGACATGGTTTGGTATGTTGACAGTGCAACAATCAACCATGTCACTGCAGACCTAGGCAACCTCAACATAGATCATGAGTATGGAGGTAATGAGAAGTTGACAGTGTGAAATGTTAAGCAACTTTCATTTTACATATTGGGTCATCTTTACTTCCTCTTCCTAGCAAGAATACATGTTTAAAACTAGAAACTATCCTTAGGGTGTCAGAAATAAAAAAGAACCTAATATCAATATCTAGGCTAACATAAGATAATGATGTATTTATTGAATTTTTTCTTATTCGTGCCAGTTACTTTTTATAAATTGACCTCAAGCTTAACAGTATCTAGGCTAACATAAGATAATGATGTATATATTGAATTTTTTCTTATTCCTGCCAGTTACTTTTTATAAATTGACCTCAAAATTAACTTTTCTGGGGAAGTCTTGATTTAATGATATCTCAGGAGTTTTTATAAAACTTGGCCTATTAGTTGCATATTAATATGTTGGTGTTGAACCTAGTTTTTTAAAAAATTCACTTGTCCAGCTTAACTTACCCGAAATTGACAAAGTAAAAGTACAAACAAGGAATATTTTTAAGTCAAAGAACTAAATGAAAGATGTAGCTAAAAATGCATTACTTGAAGAAATCATATGATTTGGAAGGTTCATAAAACTCGACATTAAACCTAATCATCATACTACAGTAATTTGGCCAATAAAAAATATACTAATACGTAGGACTGTAGGAGAGAGTGACTTGAAACTAAAATCATTTCTCGTTATCTTTTTACTGTTTCTACTCATCAAACTTTTATATCGGTTGGGAAAGAATGGTTTAGAAAATTTTGTGCCATTTTCAATTTACATTTATTTATAAGCTTATTTAGGCAAAAGTAAAATTGTAATTTTCCCTAGAACGCCCATATATTTTACCATTACCGTAAGAGAAAATCTACCTTGGTTGAGTTGTAAACAAAGTTTTTTTGACTAAGTGATTTCTCATTTACTAAAAATATAGAAATGATTTGAAAACAAACAAACACTTCTCATCAAATCTCACATCCTTCAACTAACAAAATCCCTCCAACCCCACCATCATTATAGCACACATAAATGCACTCAACTTCTTCATTACTTGCCTTCAAGTTGGTCTCTATCAAGATTAATGCCCTACAAAAAATATCAAATAAAATTTCCAAATCTTAAAGCATATGCCTTAGAAAAAAAATTCAATATTCTTACTATATTAAAAGTCACTAGCTAAATATTCCTCCATAGATTTAGTTAGATTCGTGTGAGGCAATAATGAAAATAGCGAGATTTAAGCATTAACAGGAAAAAAATTCACCCAAGACATGTATACAGAAAAAATAAATTCTGAAAGGACACGTGGATCACGAACACGACAAGATTGGGGGCTAAGTAGGAAAGAACGAGTGGGAGACCTCGTCATAGCAAAAAAGAACGCTGAAGTGAGAGACCTCATCAGAACGGGAAAAATGCTGAAGTGAGAGATCTCATCAGAGTAGGAAAGAACGCTGAAGCGGGAGACCTCGTCAAAACAGAAAAGAACGCTTAAGCAGGAGACCTCATTAGAACAAGAAAAGGCATAAAAGCATGAGATCTCGTCAGAACGAGAAAGGAAGGATAAGAAGAAGAACGGAGAAAGACGAAAAGACTCAAATGACAGACAAACGATAGTGATTGATTGAGTAAAGCTGAAAATACTCGGTTGATATAGGTTGACAGACTACCAAGTGGCTGTGACTGATTAGCTCGAAGCCATAAGAAATTGCCAAGTGGCCATGATTGATTGATGGCTGAGCGAGATAAAAAGGAAAAAATGGGTCAGACCCAGCAGAATGACCCCCACGAACGGGTGTGATCCCTATGCATGAGTGCTTCCTTTTATATTATTATTTTAATTAACTCATGGGATTTGGAAAGCCTATATAAAGGCCAATGTACTAGAGGAAGGGGGGGGGCATACAATACAACTCTGATCCTGTGATTCTCCCATTCTTCTCTTACTTTTAAATTCTCCTTCCTTTTTTTTCTAATTAACACTTATAAAACTTAGGCATTATCGATATTCTCCTGACCAAACAGAAAAAATCTTTTACATTTTTGTACTTTCATTGAGAGAAGAGAAGCAACCTCAAAGATACACTCCATAAAACCAAACCATGCCTCAAAGCAGGTCAAACACCGCCCTCAACAAAGGGAACGAGAACGGGAATGAACAAGCCAATCACCTTGCTCCCCCAGCTGAAATGCTTCAGACCATCCTAAGCCAAATGCAAGAAATTGAACAGTGAAACACTACACAACGCATGGCAAACGATGCAGGAACAAATCAATGCATTGTAACGAGACCTAAAATCACTCACCAGAACTCCATTATGTCCAGAAATCCTAGTCGCCCTGATTTCGAGGAAGTTCTTAGCACCTAAATTCAAATGTTATGAAGGGAAGTCTGACCCTGTAGATAATCTCAGACGGTTCAAGCAAGTCATGGCGTTATACTAGCATAAAGATGTTGGTCGTCGTGACACGTGCGCGGTGGAAGCGTGGAGACGCGTGGCCTTTTTAAAAAATTAAACTTTTAATAAAAATTGAATTTTTTAATAAAACAAAACTTGTGCAACGCCACGATAACCAAATAAAAGATTTTATTGAAAACTTTTTTTCAATCAGTCAGAATCCATTATATATTTATAAGTGAAATCTACAACATACAAGGTTAGGAATCATATACCTCTTGTAGTCTATATCAAGTGTCCTTGCAAAAACTTATCGATCCTCCGTTCCCACGAAATCGTTCCAATGATCAGTAGACTCCGAGATCCACACCAAGATATTCCAAGTCAATCCTGAATGCATTAGAACGTGTGTGGGCACGTAGAATATTACAAAACATTTTTTCTGTCTCTAAATGTTCTCAACACATGAGATCTAGAGATTTACTAAGAAATATTTTAATGAGACGATTATCTAAAAGAACGTTATGATTATTCTTTTAGGGATTTGATAAACGTTTAATCACAGAAGAAAATCTCTCTGACACCAATTGTGTTCTAAATTTAACTATTGATTGACGAACTGGTGATATGATCAATTGATTCTGTACTATTCTTTTCAACCACATAGGCCATTAGAATAATATTTAATTATAAAATTATTAGTTGTAGTGGGACCCACTGTAATTGTGCACAACTGCAGTGCCATGCCGTGAGCCAGCATAGTGCTTCACGACACCATTGTAGTGCCATGTGACACTATAGTATTACACACTCACTACTGCAGTGTCACGTGGCACTATAGTATTGCACACTCACTACTGCAGTGCCACCTGACACCACAGTAGTCCATGTCAATTTCTCATACCCTATCAGTGATTGACACGTGGAAATTATTATGAATTAAATATTTATTTTAATCAGATAATTATCTATATATTAGTTTTAAAATTAACATATATGATTCTCTCTATCAACTAACTTATCTGTTATTTCACAAATAACAGATTTAATTTTTTTAAATTATTATCTAATAATAATTTAATTATCAAATTAGATATTCTGTCTCGCTTATCGATAATTAAAAAAATTGATAACTATATATATATATTCCAAAAATTATATTTAAATATTTAAATAATTTAATTAATTAATTCTTAATTAATTAATCAC
>QANY01006292.1:1677-20306 GCA_003255025.1 Datisca glomerata
TACCAAGCATTGGACTGTCTTCACCACTTTTTTAGGGAGAATGAAGAGACCACTCCAAAAGTTGACCATAGCCATAAGGACAGTCTTGATAAGTTGGAGTCTTCCAGCATAAGACAAATACTTTGATTCCCAAGAACTGATTCTCATAGTGAGTCTGTCAACCAAACCTTGACAATCTGATTTGGTAAGCTTGGTTGTAATGAGTGGGACACCAAGATATCTAACTGGAAGAGACCCTTCTGTAAAACCCAGTTCAGCATGAATGATAGAAGACATCTCTGGGCTCACCCTTGATAATAATAGTTGACTCTTTGAAATATTTGGTTGAAGCCCTGATCGCTCTTGGAAAATGGCCAAAGCTTCCTTAAGCACATACACGCTGTTTTTGTCTCCTTTACAGAATAAGAGTAGGTCATCAGCAAAGCACAAATTGACTAAGTTAAGCTCTTTGCACCTCCTATGGAACTGAAACTCTGAGTGTTTGGCTGCAAAGCTCAAGATCCCTGTCAAGACCTCCATGATGATGACAAAGATGTAAGGAGAGATTGGATCCCCTTGTCTAATTCCTTTAGCACCCCTAAAGTTACCATGCAGCTCACCATTTATATTCACTGAGTATGAGGGAGAAGAAAGGCACTCCATGACCCAAGAAATGAAAACATTTGGGAAGCCAAGGCATTGAAAAGCTTTACCTATTAGTGACCAGTTCACACTATCATAGGCTTTCTTAAGGTCCACCTTGAGAGCACACCTTGGCAAACCAAGTGATCTATGGTAGCTTCTAAGTAATTATTGGGAGAGAAAAATATTGTCAGCCATTCTCCTTCCTGGGATAAAAGCACTTTGGTTCTGACTTACGATGTTGGGTAATACAAGCTTGAGTCTTTCAGCAAGTATTTTTGTGATGCACTTGTAGACTACATTGCAGCAAGAGATAGGTCTAAAGTCCCCAATACTAGTGGGATTAGGGACCTTTGGTATTAAGGTGATTTGCAGTTGAGTTAACCTCTTTTAGGAGGTTACCTGTAGTAAAAAACTCCAAAACAGCTTTGGTTACATCCCCACCCACCACATGCCATGCTTTCTTAAAGAACCCAGCTGAAAAACCATCTGGTCCAGGAGCTTTGACACTTCCCATTCTGAAAATAGCTTGCTTGACATCATTTTCTTCAATGGGAAGAGCCAAAGGTACAGCCTGATCAGGTCCAAGCTTTTTTGGCAAAGCACAAGTAAGTATCTCTCTCCTGAGCCTGTAACAATGCATTTAAAGGGTTATTTCCCAACAAGTTTTGAATTGACTCCATGTGTGCTTCAGCCAATTTAACTCTAGAAGGAAGATCACTATAAAATCTTTGGTTGAACCTCCTCAGTTCACCTTTGAGTGCCTTAAGCTTCTTACAGAGCCTAAACATTGTTGAACCTGAAATCTCAGCCCCCAAACTCTGTCCAAAAGCTGCCAAAACCTTTCTCTTTTAAACCAAAACTAAAAAAACTTGAAGCTTACTCTTGGTTTATAGGAGTCCTTCTCCATTCGTAAGATAATTGGACTATAATCAGAGATGCCAGGAGGAGCAAAGAGACACTTTGTGTCAGGGAACGAGTCCATCCAGTGAATATTTGCCATGGCTCTATCCAACTTACACATAATAAAGGTTCCATCATTATGCTTGTTTGACCATGTGAATTGACAACCTGAGTATGCAAGGTCCTCAACCTCAATAGTGAAAGTGCATTTGTTGAAGTCAAAGATGCCATCATCCCATCCCTTAGCTCCTCCTGATTTCTCACTAGCGGAGGCAATAACATTGAAATCTTCAGTGATAAGCCATGGGGCATGAGAAGTGAGTGAGTGGTGGGAGCACAAGGATTCCCAAAGCTTCTTCCTGATCACTTTAGAATTTGAAGCATATACGAATGTGATATAACATAGAACATTAGAATGCTTAATAGTAAGCTTACAAAATAAAACTTGGTCAGTAGTATCCAAAACTATTACATCAAGTACTTTTGGGTCCCAAGCAACCCAAATTCTACCCCCTGCAGAAAAGTTGTAGTTTGCTACCACCTCCCAATTAGGAAAAATGGCCTTAGCAGGATTAGTGAATTTAAAGTTTTTCACTTTAGTTTCAAGTAAAGAACAAAGAGAAAGATTGGAATTCTTACGAAGCTTCCTCACATCAGCTTGTTTTAAGGAGTCATTGAGCCCCCTAATGTTCCAAGTAGCAAGATTAAACATGAATGGGTGGGTTGTGGGTTTCCCCACTAGCTGCAACTCCTTTATCTCTACTCTTTGCAGGGTGTGGTGTGCCATTGACCTTCTTCTTCTTCTTTCTCCTTTTCCTTGAGCTGGAAGTGATTAGAGAAGATGAAGGGATGGAAAGCTCTTGGTTCTTGCTCACGACAGCAAGATTATCCTCTTCTTCCTCAGTTGAGTGCTCAATAGGTTCCACCCTTAGTGGGGAAGCTTCAACTATGTCTTGGTCTAGCACTAAGGCCAATTCAAGTCCCACGTCTGAGTTGATTTTCTTCCTTGATCTCTTGGATGGAATCTCAATCCAGCCACTGTCATCATCTAAATGGGTTGAGGGAGTGGTGTTTAGGAAAAGTGAGGGAGAAATGGGGGATTGTTTTGGGGTGGAATGTGTGGGGGATGAGGGAGATGAGTGATTTGGGGAGTTTGAGGTGGAGCTAGGGTTGGATTGTGGTAGAGATGGGGCTGTAGCTTGGGGATTAGGAGAAAGTGTTTTAGCTTGCTGGATGAAATCACAATCATGACCAAAGATATCACACTTGTCACACCTCTTTGGTAGGCCCTCATACTCTACAAAAACATCAATTGGATCCCATCCTTCAATACCAAGATCAATATCAAGATGCTTAAGGATTCTTGACTTGGTTGAAATCTCAACACAGATTCTAGCGAAGTCTCTTTTCACTCCTTTTGCAGTCAAGTGATCCGAGTATAGGGGTTTACCCACTGCACTAGCAATGTAGCTTAGAGCTTCAGAGGTTCTCAACTCAAGGGGAACATTCCAAAGTTTCACCCAAATGGGGATCTTAGCTAACTTTTCCTTTGTGAATTTGACATTAGGCTCCCATGGTTGAAGAATAAGAGGTTTCCCTAACAAATGCCAAGGTCCATCTTTAAAGAAATAATCTCGATGTTCTAAGTTATCAAATTTGAAATAGAAGAGTCCTTTGGAAGCTTGAACATCAAGGAGACCTCTCCCTTTCCAAAGCTGCAACGCAATCCTCTTAACCAAGTGTAATGGAGCTGTTTTACCCACAAAATAGCCAACCAAACAAGTCTCCCATTTGGCAAAGCTGTCTTTGGTAACAAAGTCAGGGAGCTTTACAATGACCCTATGTTCTTCATAAATTGTAGACTCCTGAAACTCAAGCTCAAACCTACTAGGTTGGTTTCTCTTAACTTTATCAGCCCAAGATCCATCCTTTTGTTGAGCTTTAGGTGAAGCTTCACAAAGTTTATGGTAGATAGTGTTGCCCTTAAGGGTTTCAGAAATACCCTTAGCAGCCACCTCCTTATTCTTTAAAGGTTCCAAAGGTTTGGGGGAAGGATAATACTCACAATTTCGTCTAAACCCCTGAGTAAAAGCATATAACTCAAGATCATCAACTACTTGATTGTATTCTGGAAAAATGGATGAATGAGGTTCTCGAGCTGTTGGAGAAGATGAAGCTGACGTGGAGGTGTCCTTTCCATGCTTAGGTGGTAGTACAAAGGTACCTGAAACATGCTCCAAGGATGTCTTGAGCAAAGGCAAGGTCAAATCCCCTTTATGTGTTCAGGTACAACTGTAATTAAGAGAGGCTATCCTTGCTCCGGGTTTTGGGGCAGGTTGTCTGTCCTTGATGGAGCTGACGTGGAGCGGTCATATCCATGCATAGGTGATAGTACAAGGGTACCTAAAACGTGCTCCAAGGATGTCTTGGACAAAGGCAATGTCAAATCACCTTTATCTTCAGGTACAACCACAATTAAGACAAATTGTCCTTGCTCCGGATTTTGGGGCAGGCTGTCTGTCCTTACAAGCAAAGTTTTAGCTTTGTTGTTGCCCAAGGTATGCAAGAGTAGGTGTCCTTTCTCCTTTTGCTTTTTTCCTTTCACTTTTTGATCAGAATGCATGTCATTGTTTGTACTCCATGCACAACTAGGGTTAGCTAGAATTGGTGAGGTGGCAGGAGTTGATTGGCTCTCAAGTACAGCCTCATTGACCAATGGACAAAAGATTTCACCCTTGATCATCACTCTTCTTCATGCTCCTCCTTTGGCCATAGAACCCTTGGTGATTTGCCTGAGTCTTTCAGACAAGGGAAAGCTTGTTTGCTTCTGAACATGCTCTTTGTCCTTAGAAGCACCTGTAAAAGCTTCATTTACAAAACATGGGGCTCCACCAAATGATGAAGGAACCCTTAAAGCACTAGAATCCAGTAATAACAAGTCATTGTGTACCTGAGAAGAAGGGACCAAAGAAATGTGCCCACAAGACATTGAGAGCTCATCCAAACCTTTGATTTGCTCCTCATTAGAGCGAGAAGCAGCCTCATCATTGCCATTGATGGCCATTTGGACCTTTCCTCCCTTATTTGGTGAGTTAAGGTTGTAGCTAAAGGTGCCAAAACAAGTAGCATGCTCCTCGTCATCTCCATTAATACGAGCAGCAAGTGCTTCTGCCACATTTAGTGCATGAACACACACCTTCTTCTCACCAACTACTTTGTTCTCTATAGCTAAAATCTTATCCAAACTTGGAAATTCCTCCAAGGAAGAGCTAGAAGCAACTCTGACTTCTGGGTTTTCCAGCATCAAACTCCCATCTCCTTTAAACTTTAGAACATCTTCATGAGACTGAAAGCTCATCTTACCCGAACTTTCCTTACTGATCTTTGAACCTTGCTGAGTCTTGGTTTCAAAATAAGCATCATTCACCATTTTAGAAACTAAGCTCAGCTCCTCCCAGAGGAGGAGCAACAGAAAAGCCTCACCTGGTTTCTAGAGAGAAGGGAGAGCTTCTCTCTCTAAACATTGTAGTCAGAAAAACCAATCAATCAAGAATTACACACTTGCTACACCAAGGCTCAACACTTTCTGATCTTAAGGAGGTGAAGAACTACATATTAGAATACTATATTGATCTTTTGGGAACCCCTAATCCTCCCTTAGATATCAATTGGAACATTTTGGAAAGGGCTCTCACAAAAAAAGCTGAATGATTCACAGGCACTCTTTTGACATCACATGTTACTGCTGAGGAAGTTAAGAACACTATCTTTAGTATGGGAAGTGATGAATCCCCAGGACCTGACGGGTTCCCTGCTAGCTTCTTCAAAAAAGTATGGCACATTGTAGGGTGTGATGTGACCAAGGCTATTCTTGAGTTCTTTAAGACAAGGGAGCTCTTAAAAGAAGCCAACTCAACGGTAATTTCCCTCATTCACAAGATCCTAAACCCCACTTCATTTGGTGACTCTAGACCCATCTCTTGCTCTAATGTCATCTACAAATGCTTTACCAAGATTCTAACTAAAAGAATGAAGCCCTTGCTCCCCACTCTCATTACACAGAATCAAAGCGCTTTCATTCCAGAAAGCAGGATAGCTGATAACATTTTCCTCTCACAAGAACTTCTTAGGAACTACTATAGATCTTTGGGAATGCCAAGGTGTGCATTAAAAGTGGATTTAAGGAAAGCATATGATAGTGTCAATTGTGTTTTAATTGGTAAAGCACTACAGTGTCTCGATTTCCCAGATCTCTTCATCTCTTGGATAATGGAGTGCATCTCCTCTCCTTCCTACTCTATTAAGATAAATGGGGAGCTACATGGTTACTTCAGAGGAGCCAAGGGTGCTAGGCAGGGGAACCCATTTCCCCCTACCTATTTGTGATTCTTATGGATGTCCTTACTGGCTTATTACAATTTGCCTCACATCAGTACCATTGGAGGTGTGGACCATTTTCTTTGCTGATGACCTGCTTATTCTCTGCAAAGGGACTAAGGAGTCCGTATAAACCATTAAAGACACTTCGAAGCTCTTTTAATGCATCTCAGGTCTCCAACCCAACAAGCTAAATAGCCAAATCTTCCTTTTTGGAGTCCCAGAGGTACACATAGTTGATATTCTATCTATTTTGGGTTTCCCTCAAGGGAAATTGCCAATGAGATACTTAGGAATGCCCTTGATCACCTCAAAATTATGCAAAAGTGACTGTGACTCACTAGTTGACATAATTACAGAAAGAATCAAGTCATGGGATTCTAAGTTTCTTAGTTATGTAGGGAGATCGCAACTCATTAATTCAGTTTTAATGGCTATTTTCCAATTCTGGGACGGGCTCTTCATCCTGCCAAAGAAAGTGGTTAAAAAGGTCCAAGACACTCTCAGGAACTACTTGTGGAATGGGGAAGAGAGTGAGCACACTGGTGCAAAGGTAGTTTGGGTTGATTTATGTTGTGATAAGTCCCAAGGAGGTCTGGGTCTTAAGGAGTTGGTTTTAGCCGAGGTTGCCGTGGCAAAACACCTCGGGTTTTTATCATGATATCTAAGCATTAATTATGGAAAAATTGGTGCCAAATCTATCTCATTAGGAAAGCTCCCTATTCATAGCTCCAATCCCATCTTACCCATCTTGGGTCTGGAGAAGCAAATTATTAACCTTTTGCAAAGATTCTATAAGAAATGGTAGGGACATTAACCTCTTAATTGACCCACGACACAATTTAGGCCCTTTACTGTCCAAATTTGGACAAAGAATTCTGTTAGGAAGTGCCTGCCAACTTGACTCCAAGGTAAGTGACATCATTCTTAACGGACAGTGGCATGGCCAAAAACCAATATAGTGGAACTTCTAAAATTAAGGAATATCCAACTTCCCTTTCCTCAAGTGAATAAGCCTGATTCTTAGATTTGGATTCCTAGTCCAAGTGGGTCCTTCTCCTCTTGGCTTGCTACTTCACAAATTTTCCACGAGGGACTTTGGAGCAATCCCCAACTGGAAGCATGCTGATGAGGATCCGGTTGCACAAGCTCAAAGGATGGATCCACTTCAAGTACCGAGCAGTCCAATCACAAGAGCTAGAGCAAAGAGGATGGCTGAAGCCCTCAATGGGCTAGTGGAGCAAAAGGAGGCCCAAACAAGTGTGGAGATGTCTAATTTTGGAAAAGAATAAGTAGATGATACGAAACCTCCAAGAATAAGCTTGAGAACCCCTTTATATATAGGAACCTACGAAGCATTAACGTGAAAATCCTGATAACCAATTGGGCAGCAACCCCTAAGAAAAGGCTAGAAAAAAAAGGTTTCTTAAATAGATTTCCAATAACTAGAATAAAGAAAACTTGTTTCTGAATTCCAGTTTCGAAACACTCCATAAGAAGGTGATCAATCTGCTTGAATGTTTCTTAAAGCATGTATTCTACTCAAGAACACAAAGATAAAAGCAAAACAACCTTTTTGTTTTTTCTTAAATTAAAATTCTGGTCCCTTAAAACATTCTAGCAAGGCATATTTATAGCCTTTACAAAGGTTTCCTAAAATCCTAAAACTTAAGAATATGAAACTAACCTAATTATATTTCAAAAAATAATTAAGAATAGACTATATCAAGCTATATAAAATTAATGGACTCTAAATAAAGTCAAATTTCGTTCAGCCCAAGAGGTAACACAAAGATGGCACATTACATACTTAATTCAACCCATTAGTAACGTTGACATGAACCAAGTTGTACTGGACTCGTACTGCACTTAGACCAAAGCTTTGATGTCCTTGTAGACCTTCACTAGCTGAATTGACTAAGCCTTTAAAATGGTGTATTTCTTAGACCGTGACCTTGTTATTGGTCCTTGAGACATGCTAAATGGACTAGAAACCTCTTAAACTTGCTCCTTGCCTTCTTGATTATGCTCATCTTTAAGATGTTGAATCCTTGGAACTTGGTGTGTAGGTTGATCCTTAACATTAGATTTGTCAACCTCGGAACCTACATGGAGCATGAAATGGCATCCGACATGGCAGCCCACATGGAGCATGACGTGGCATCCAACATGAGATCATACATGGAGCATGATGTGGCATCCAACATGGCAGCCTACATGGAACATGATGTGGAGTCCAACATGGCAGCCCGCATGGAGCCTAAATTGGCATCTTAAATTATGACAAGAAATCAAGACACCTTAGCAATCCTAACCTAGGAAGTGGACAACCAATAGGAGACTTTTGGGTGGATTACAAGTTTCTTATTTATTGTAATTAATATTTCTTTATCTTTTAAATTTATTTTAGGCAATTTAAACACTTTAGGACTCTTTAGGCTTCTAGTTTTTCTATTTAAGCATGATTTCACAATGTATTAAAACAATTTTGATCAATATAATTTCATTGTGAGAGTTTTCTCTTTGGTTCTTCTTAGAACTTTTCAGACTTATCAAGAATATTCCTGTGGCATCTAAAACCTAAACTTATCACTCACTTTTCCTTCTTGTTCTTCAGTGTGGTGTCTAAACCATACATTTGGTTCTTTTCGAAGCATCAATTTGGGTCTTAGATCTTATTATACCTTAGGTTCTCTTTGTGTCATAGAAAATGGGTAAGAGTTTCTTCTTCTTTAAAATCGACACATGGGTTCTTTAACCATCATTGTTATCGAGTTTCATAACAAAGCGGCGATGAGGTTCATATCATTTGGTATCAGAGCTTTTGGTTCTCTAGAGTCAGATGTAATTCTGCATTTCTCTCTCCATATATAGTATATGAAGGAAGTAAAAGCTAGCTTAACTAGGATTCTTCTGAGTAACTTCCCTTTTGCATTAGCTAGCATCCAATCTACAAACTGACCCCAATCCCTAGCCTGGCAGTGTAGATCACATTTGTTCACAAGTGTGGCCCATACTCTAGCTGAATAACAACAATTGACAAAAAGATGCTCATATGTCTCCTGGTAGCCAACACAACACCCACACTCAGAACAAAACCCTGGTGTTTGGTCCCATTGTGCAACCCTATCTCTAGTGGAACGTTTATTTCTCAAAGCCAACCAAGAGATAAAGCTGCACCATGGGATGTGTTTAGAGAATCATATCACCTTTGCCCACTTAACTGGTTGTTGGGGACAATGCCTTATAGGTTAGACTTAGAGAGAAATCTCCATTCTGACTTGAACTCCATTTCCAAACATCTTGTCTTTGAGCTTGGGGAGGAGGAATTGGAACACTTCTAATGCCAATTATCTGTAAGAAGTTTCACAGTAGTACCATCTCGAATAGTTATAGAGCAAAAGGGCAGAAACTTGCTCCTAAGCTTGAGAAGTTTTCTCCAATATGGGTTAGAAGGAATGGAAACCAAGAAAATTGAACTCTTTTCTGAGTAGGTATGTTTGACACCAATCTTTCCAAAGTGATCTTTTAGAAGAGACTAGCAAGAACCATAAGTGTTTGACTATAGCAACTTCATTAGCTAGAACCAAATCCCTAAGGCCCAACCCACCTTGTACCTTGTTAAAACACAGGTCTGCCCAAGCTACCTTGGCCCCAGAAGCTTTAGTATCTTGGTCATTCCATAGAAAATTTCTTACCAAGCATTGGACTGTCTTCACCACTTTTTTAGGGAGAATGAAGAGACCACTCCAAAAGTTGACCATAGCCATAAGGACAGTCTTGATAAGTTGAAGTCTTCCTGCATAAGACAAATACTTTGATCATGTGAATTGACAACCTGAGTATGCAAGGTCCTCAAGCTCAATAGTGGAAGTGCATATTGTTGAAGTCAAAGATGCCTTCATCCCATCCCTTAGCTCCTCCTGATTTCTCACTAGGGGACGCAATAACATTGAAATCTCTGGTGATAAGCCATGGGGCATGAGAAGTGAGTGAGTGGTGGGAGCACAAGGATTCCCAAAGCTTCTTCCTGATCACTTTAGAATTTGAAGCATATACGAATGTGATATAACATACAACATTAGAATGCTTAATAGTAAGCTTACAAAATATATCTTGGTCAGTAGTATCCAAAACTATTACATCAAGTACTTTTGGGCTCCAAGCAACCCAAATTCTACCCCATGCAGCAAAATTGTAGTTTCCCAATTAGGAAAAATGGCCTTAGCAAGATTAGTGAATTTAAAGTTTTTCACTTTAGTTTCAAGTAAAGAACAAAGAGAAAGATTGGAATTCTTACGAAGCTTCCTCACAGCAGCTTGTTTTAAGGAGTCATTGAGCCCCCTAATGTTCCAAGTAGCAAGATTAAACATGAATGGGTGGGTTGTGGGTTTCCCCACTAGCTGCAACTCCTTTATCTCTACTCTTTGCAGGGTGTGGTGTGCCATTGACCTTCTTCTTCTTCTTCTTCTTTATCCTTTTCCTTGAGCTGGAAGTGATTAGAGAAGGTGAAGGGATGGAAAGCTCTTGGTTCTTGCTCACGACAGCAAGATTATCCTCTTCTTCCTCAGTTAAGTGCTCAATAGGTTCCACCCTTAGTGGGGAAGCTTCAACTATGTCTTGGTCTAGCACTAAGGCCAATTCAAGTCCCACTTCTGAGTTGATTTTCTTCCTTGATCTCTTGGATGGAATCTCAATCCAGCCACTGTCATCATCCAAATGGGTTGAGGGAGTGGGGTTTGGGAAAAGTGAGGGAGAAATGGGGGATTGTTTTGGGGTGGAATGTGTGGGGGATGAGGGAGAGGAGTAATTTGGGGAGTTTGAGGTGGAGCTAGGGTTGGATTGTGGTAGAGATGGGGCTGTAGCTTGGGGATTAGGAGAAAGTGTTTTAGCTTGCTGGATGAAATCACAATCATGACCAAAGATATCACACTTGTCACACCTCTTTGGTAGGCCCTCATACTCTACAAAAATATAAATTGGATCCCATCCTTCAATACCAAGATCAATATCAAGATGCTTAAGGATTCTTGACTTGGTTGAAATCTCAACACAGATTCTAGCGAAGTCTCTTTTCACTCCTTTTGCAGTCAAGTGATCCGAGTATAGGGGTTTACCCACTGCACTAGCAATGTAGCTTAAAGCTTCAGAGGTTCTCAACTCAAGGGGAACATTCCAAAGTTTCACCCAAATGGGGATCTTAGCTAACTTTTCCTTTGTGAAATTGACATTAGGCTCCCATGGTTGAAGAATAAGAGGTTTCCCTAACAAATGCCAAGGTCCATCTTTAAAGAAATAATCTCGGTGTTCTAAGTTATCAAATTTGAAATAGAAGAGTCCTTTGGAAGCTTGAACATCAAGGAGACCTCTCCCTTTCCAAAGCTGCAACGCAATCCTCTTAACCAAGTGTAATGGAGCTGTTTTACCCACAAAATAGCCAACCAAACAAGTCTCCCATTTGGGAAAGCTTTCTTTGGTAACAAAGTCAGGGAGCTTTACAATGACCCTATGTTCTTCATAAATTGTAGACTCCTGAAACTCAAGCTCAAACCTACTAGGCTGGTTTCTCTTAACTTTATCAGCCCAAGATCCATCCTTTTGTTGAGCTTTAGGTGAAGCTTCACAAAGTTTATGGTAGATAGTGTTGCCCTTAAGAGTTTCAGAAATACCCTTAGCAGCCACCTCCTTATTCTTCAAAGGTTCCAAAGGTTTGGGGGAAGGATAATACTCACAATTTCGTCTAAACCCCTGAGTAAAAGCATATAACTCAAGATCATCAACTACTTGATTGTATTCTGAAAAAATGGATGAATGAGGTTTTCGAGCTGTTGGAGAAGATAAAGCTGACGTGGAGGTGTCCTTTCCATGCTTAGGTGGTAGTACAAAGGTACCTGAAACATGCTCCAAGGATGTCTTGAGCAAAGGCAAGGTCAAATCCCCTTTATGTTCAGGTACAACTGTAATTAAGAGAGGCTGTCCTTGCTCCGGGTTTTGGGGCAGGTTGTCTGTCCTTGATGGAGCTGACATGGAGCAGTCATATCCATGCATAGGTGGTAGTACAAGGGTACCTTAAACGTGCTCCAAGGATGTCTTGGACAAAGGCAATGTCAAATCACCTTTATCTTCAGGTACAGCCACAATTAAGACAGATTGTCCTTGCTCCGGGTTTTGGGGCAGGCTGTCTGTCCTTGCAAGCAAAGTTTTAGCTTTGTTGTTGCCCAAGGTATGTAAGAGTAGGTGTCCTTTCTCCTTTTGCTTTTGTCCTTTCACTTTTTGATCAGAATGCATGTCATTGTTTGTACTCCATGCACAACTAGGGCTAGCTAGAATTGGTGAGGTGGCAGGAGTTGATTGGCTCTCAAGTACAGCCTCATTGACCAATGGACAAAAGATTTCACCCTTGATCATCTCTCTTCTCCGTGCTCCTCCTTTCGCCAGAGAACCCTTGGTGATTTGCCTGAGTTTTTCAGACAAGGGAAAGCTTGTTTGCTTCTGAACATGCTCTTTGTCCTTAGAAGCACCTGTAAAAGCTTCATTTACAAAACATGGGGCTCCACCAAATGATGAAGGAACCCTTAAAGCACTAGAATCCAGTAATAACAAGTCATTGTGTACCTGAGAAGAAGGGACCAAAGAAATGTGCCCACAAGACATTGAGAGCTCATCCAAACCTTTGATTTGCTCCTCATTAGAGCTAGAAGCAGCCTCATCATTGCCATTGATGGCCATTTGGACCTTTCCTCCCTTATTTGGTGAGTTAAGGTTGTAGCTAAAGGTGCCAAAACAAGTAGCATGCTCCTCTTACCCTAACTTTTCTTACTGATCTTTGAACCTTGCTGAGTCTTGGTTTCAAAATAAGCATCATTCACCATTTTAGAAAGTAAGCTCAGCTCCTCCCAGAGGAGGAGCAACAGAAAAGCCTCACCTGGTTTCTAGAGTGAAGGGAGAGCTTCTCTCTCTAAACATTTGAAGATGACATGGAGTAAGGCACTTGATGTTCGTATTAATGGACCGGAGAGAATGTCTTTGGGAGCCTCTATCTACACTATACCTATTGTTAAAGATACAGCTAGTTTGGTTAAGGATACCCCAAGGCCAAGGTCAGCGTCTCCCTCACATTTTGCACGTAGACCACAACCCTCAGCCTTTCCCTTTTATGATCAAGTGGTGGAAGAATTTGAACTCTACGCATTCACCCAAGGGTTTACGCAATTGTCAGTATTATCCTTACCCTAGACCTACAAATAATGCTACTATTATTAATGGTGACCGAATTACAGTTATGTTGCCGGGAAGTGTGGCTAGGGATAGTTTTAGTAAATGGGATTGTTGCTTGGTTGGTTTCTTTGTTGGGAAGACAGCCCCACTTCACTTAGTTAAGAAGCTTTCACTTCAATTCTAGGGAAATAGAGGACTTGTGGATGTGTGGGTGCACAAAGGTTTATTCTAGTTTAGATTCAACTCAATTAAAGAAATGAACGCCTTCTAAAATGAGTGACCATGGCAACAGCTTGGGAAGCCCATAATTTTGAAGCCTTGGCAACCTAATCTTGTCTTTAGTAAGGAAACACTTGATGTTTTGCCTATTTGGGTGAAACTTTGGAATGTCCCAGTAGAATTATGGTCAAAAGAAGCCCTTGGACATATTGCAAGTGTTGTTGGCAAACCTTTATACACTGATTCTTTTTTTTTTCTTTTCTTTCGGTAAATTAAAAAATTGTATAAACCGAAGAAGAAACATACAAATATACAAGGGGCATAGCCCAGGCAAAAGAAACAAAAAAAAAAAGAACCAGCCAACACACAAGCTGTAAGCACCCAAACACTAACAGAAGATCACAAGAGATAACAGCCTAAAGAAATAGAAGAACCAAGCTTAATTGTCAAAAATAGAGGCATTCAATCCCCAGGCAAGCTGAATGGTTTTGTTATCTTCAGTCACAGAAAATCCTTTAAGACTCAAAAATCTACCTTTAATGGCATTTCTAATGCAAGCCAAGACCACTTTATTGTCCCTCATTTTGCCCTCAAAGACTCGATTATTTCTCTCTCTCTCCACATATGGTAGACAAACGAGCTAAACATAAGCTTCAACATAAGGCCCAAGAAGTAGCCTTTCTTAACTTTTACAAGGAGCTAGGAGATAAGTTGATTCCAGTTCCTAGGATAAGACACCATGCCACACAAACCAACCAAATTCTGCCAAATAAAGCTAGAATAAGGGAATGAAACAAACAGGTGTTCAGAAGATTCTGAAGGATGCAAGAAAAGTACACAACTACTAACATTGGAAGACCCAGGAGAGGAGATCCAAGCAGCAAATATATCCACAGTTGCAAGCCTATTAAGAACAGCAAGCCAAGTAATAAAGTTATATCTGGGAATATGCTTCTTAAACCAAATAAGAGGAGCCCATCTCACTTTTTCACCAGCTGGAGCCAGTTTCCTATAAGTGTGCCCCACAGAGAAAAGACCAGAGGGAGAAAGAGTCTGAATCCAAGAGTCCAAAGAGGACTCTTTAGGAGGGGGAAGATGGACCTCTCTAATTGTGATAAGCTCATGGGAGTTAGAAATAGGCCAGTTCCAAGCTGCATTCTGGATCACTAAGCTGACCTTGGTAGTCCAATCCCAACCAGTACCAAAATGAATCCTAGGTCCAAACCTTTGAGAAAGAGCCCCCAAAGGGTGCCAAGGGTCCAATAGAAGAGAGATCTGCTCACCATTTCCCACAAGAGCTTTGCAATACCCAGCAAACTTGTCTCTGATTTTCAGAATTTTCCTCCAACTCCAAGAAGGATTAGTGGCAAGCTTAACCAAGAAGATAGAGCTCTTCTTGATAAAAAAAAAACTTGCACCAATCCTTCCAAAGGGAAGCTTTATCCAAAGAGACCAGGAACCAGAAATGCTTAGCCACAGCCACTTCATTAGCTACAGAGAGATCTCTAAGGTCCAAACCTCCTTGGGACTTATCAAGACACAAGTCACTCCAAGCCACTTTAGCACCAGAATGCTTTACAGCTGATGCGTTCCATAAGTAATTCCTAATAACCACATGAATCATATTTAAGATCTTCTTGGGAAGAATAAATAAGCCAGCCCAGTATTGAAACATAGCATAGAGCACGGATTTAACCAACTGTAATCTTCCAGCATAAGAAAGGTAGTTAGACTCCCAAGACTTCACCCTAGCTGTGATATGGTCTACAAGGGTGTTACAATATGTTTTTCTAAGCTTTGAGGAAATCAAAGGAACCCCCAAGTATTTCATAGGAAGCTCCCCAATGCTGAAATTGCACAAGTCCAGAATTGCTTGAGAAGTGGATGGATGGACCCCTGACATGAAAATCTGACTTTTTTGTAGATTAGGTTGAAGACCAGACATGGCCTCAAACAGGTTTAAGCTTTCCAACAGAAGTAATATCACCCTTACAGAAGATAAGAGATCATCAGCAATGCACAAGTGAACAATACCAAGCTCCTTACACCTCCAGTGATAGCCAAAGTCCGCTTTATGAGAAGCATGCTTGAGAATACCAGATAGAACCTCCATAACCAACACAAACAGATAGGGAGAGATAGGATCACCCTGTCTAAGCCCTTTAGCACTAGAGAAGTAGCCAGTCAACTCACCATTGACCACAATAGAGAAAGAAGGAGAGGAGATACACTCCATCACACAGTTAGAGAAAATGATTAGGAAACCCCAAGCAGTCAAAGATTCTCCCGATACTCTCCCAATTCAAGCTATCATAAGCCTTTTTGATATCAACCTTGAAAGCACATCTGGGACTATTAGAAGGCCTATGGTAACCTCTAACCAGCTCTTGAGATAAGAGGATGTTGTCAGCAATTCTCCTCCCTGGCACAAAAGCAGTTTGGTTGCTACTGATAAGATTAGGGAGCACTCTTTTAAGTCTATCAGTAAGCATTTTAGAAATTCATTTATAAACAACATTACAACAAGATATAGGCCTAAAGTCACCAACCTTAGAAGGATTGGGGACCTTAGTTATAAGAGCAATGGCAGTAGAGTTAACCTGTTTCAATAATGATTGGGAGCTAAAAAACTCCAAAACAGCCTTAGTAACATATTTGCCCACAATATGCCAACAACTTTTGAAGAAACCAGCAGAGAAGCCGTCTGGACCAGGGGCTTTGCTACTCCCCAAACTAAACATAGTTGTGTGAACGTCTTCCTCTGTATAAGGGTGATTGAGGATAGCTAAGTATGCTTGAGAGAGCTTATTAGGGAGTATCTGCGAGAGAACACTCCAATCCACCTCCTGATCAATGTGAGAAGTTTTTTTTTTCGGTAAATTAAAAAATTGTATAAACCGAAGAAGAAACATACAAATAAAAAAGGGGCATCCCCAGGCAGAAGAAACAAAAAAAAAAAGAACACCCAACACACAAGCTGTAGGCACCCAAACTCTAACAGAAGATCACAAGAGATAATAACCTAAAGAAATAGAAGAACCAAGCTTAATTGTCAAAAATAGAGGCATTCAATCCCCAGGCAAGCTGAATGGTTTTGTTATCTTCAGTCACAGAAAATCCTTTAAGTCTCAAAAATCTACCTTTAATGGCATTTCTAATGCAAGCCAAGACCACTTTCTTGTCCCTCATTTTGCCCTCAAAGACTCGATTATTTCTCTCTCTCTCCACATATGGTAGACAAACGAGCTAAACATAAGCTTCAACATAAGGCCCAAGAAGTAGCCTTTATTAACTTTTACAAGGAGCCAGGAGATAAGTTGATTCCAGTTCCTAGGATAAGACACCAAGCCACACAAACCAACCAAATTCTGCCAAATAAAGCTACAATAAGGGCATGAAACAAACAGGTGTTTAGAAGATTCTGAATGATACAAGCAAAGTACACAACTACTAACATTGGAAGACCTAGGAGAGGAGATCCAAGCAGCAAATCTATCCGCAGTTGCAAGCCTATTAAGAACAGCAAGCCAAGTAATAAAGCTATATCTGGGAATATGCTTCTTAAACCAAATAAGAGGAGCCCATCTCACTTTTTCACCAGCTGGAGCCAGTTTCCTATAAGTGTGCCCCATAGAGAAAAGACCAGAGGGAGAAAGAGTCCGAATCCAAGAGTCCAAAGAGGACTCTTTAGGAGGGGGAAGATGGACCTCTCTATTTGTGATAAGCTCATGGGAGTTAGAAATAGGCCAGTTCCAAGCTGCATTCTGGATCACTAAACTGACCTTGGTAGTCCAATCCCAACCAGTACCAAAATGATTCCTAAGTCCAAACCTTTTAGAAAGAGCCCCCAAAGGGTGCCAAGGGTCCAATAGAAGAGAGATCTGCTCACCATTTCGCACAAGAGCTTTGCAATACCCAGCAAACTTGTCTCTGATTTTCAGAATTTTCCTCCAACTCCAAGAAGGATTAGTGGCAAGCTTAACCAAGAAGATAGAGCTCTTCTTGATAAAAAAAACTTGCACCAATCCTTCCAAAGGGAAGCTTTATCCAAAGAGACCAGGAACCAGAAATGCTTAGCCACAGCCACTTCATTAGCTACAGAGAGATCTCTAAGGTCCAAACCTCCTTGGGACTTATCAAGACACAAGTCACTCCAAGCCACTTTAGCACCAGAATGCTTTACAGCTGATGCGTTCCATAAGTAATTCCTAATAACCACATGAATCATATTTAAGATCTTCTTGGGAAGAATAAATAAGCCAGCCCAGTATTGAAAAATAGCATAGAGCACGGATTTAACCAACTGTAATCTTCCAGCATAAAAAAGGTAGTTAGACTCCCAAGACTTCACCCTAGCTGTGATATGGTCTACAAGGGTGTTACAATATGTTTTTCTAAGCTTTGAGGAAATCAAAGGAACCCCCAAGTATCTCATAGGAAGCTCCCCAATGCTGAAATTGCACAAGTCCAGAATTGCTTGAGAAGTGGATGGATGGACCCCAGACATGAAAATCTGACTTTTTTGTAGATTAGGTTGAAGACCAGAAATGGCCTCAAACAAGTTTAAGCTCTCCAACAGAAGTAATATCACCTCTACAGAAGATAAGAGATAATCAGCAATGCACAAGTTAACAATACCAAGCTCCTTACACCTCCAGTGATAGCCAAAGTCCGCTTTATGAGAAGCATGCTTGAGAATACCAGATAGAACCTCCATAACCAACACAAACAGATAGAGAGAGATAGGATCACCCTGTCAGGGAGGATTGGGGACCTTAGGTATAAGAGCAATGGCAGTAGAGTTAACCTGTTTCAATAATGATTGGGAGCTAAAAAACTCCAAAACAGCCTTAGTAACATATTTGCCCACAATATGCCAACAACTTTTGAAGAAACCAGCAGAGAAGCCGTCTGGACCAGGGGCTTTGCTACTCCCCAAACTAAACATAGTTGTGTGAACGTCTTCCTCTGTATAAGGGTGATTGAGGATAGCTAAGTATGCTTGAGAGAGCTTATTAGGGAGTATCTGCGAGAGAACACTCCAATCCACCTCCTGATCAATGTGAGAAGTTTTTTTTTTCGGTAAATTAAAAAATTGTATAAACCGAAGAAGAAACATACAAATATACAAGGGGCATACCCCAGGCAGAAGAAACAAAAAAAAAAAAGAACCAGCCAACACACAAGCTGTAGGCACCCAAACACTAACAGAAGATCACAAGAGATAAAAGCATAAAGAAATAGAAGAACCAAACTTAATTGTCAAAAATAGAGGCATTCAATCCCTAGGC
>QANY01006295.1:0-49943 GCA_003255025.1 Datisca glomerata
TCATGGAATGAGCTAATTAATTTTCAGTTGTAAAGGAGAAGAATGAAGGTGATAGTTTAAAAACACAAGGAAGTTTCCTATTACTAATAGTCTAAGCAACTGTAACTGTCAAAAGTTCGGAGAGTTAGTGAGTTGTAACAATCTAACTAGCTTGGAGTCAAATGGCTAAGTAGTTAGCTGTTATTCTATCTTTCTTCTTTTCTCTCGATTGCCATATTTGGCTTCTGTATAAATAGGCTTGTTATCGGCCTTCCTTGCTGCTGGAATACTTAGAATGTAAATCACATACTGAAGAAATACAAAGACTTCGTTCATTGTTTCATGGTTTAGAACCAAGTTTATTGTAATTAGGTGTGTCTCTTTGTTGTGATGTGAATCTTTCCAATGAATTCTTCTTGTTGTAATCACTCAGAACAACATTAGCACTCATCTTCATACTGACCTCCTTCTCTGTATTCATTCTTTCTAATCTACTTTCATGGTATATAAGTAGGGATTGAACCTCTTCTATTGACAATTTCTCTCATCTCGAGGTAACATTCACTACCACAGGATCAAAATCTGAGCCTAAACCATTCAAAATATACATGACAAGATCTTGATAAATTATTGGTTGTCCTGCGGAGGCAAGACTTTCAGCTATCCTCATTACTTTGTCACAGTAGTCTGAGATTGAAAGATCATCTTTAGTGCAGTTTTGAATGGCACTCTTAAGTTGCATTAGTTTTTCCCTTAATTGACTGGCAAAGTTTCTCTCCAAGGACTTCCACACTTCATGCGCCGTGTTGTACTGAGTTACAGTACCAAGTATACTCTCACTCATCGAAGACTTGAGCCAATTCAATAGATGTTGGTCTTTTCGAATCTAAGAAATGTAATCTGGGTTTGCTTGACCTGATTCTTTATTCTTTGCAGGTCTGGTTATAACTCCAAGAACTATATAATCTAGTCCATGTCCTATCAACGCTGGAAGAATTTGTGATTTCCACAAGATATAATTGTTTCTTTCGAGCTTCACACTGTGAGATACTCAGTTTGTTTGAAAACACTACTTAGACTTGAGGCGCTGCTACTACCTCCATTACTCTTTTCTCCTTTGTCTGCAGGATCTCCTATAGACGTTTGTGCCAAATTGTCTTTCTATAACTTTTTGAAACTTTTGGAAGGTCTGAAGAGCTTCAGCTTTAGTTTTCAACCCACAAAAATCTGCAATAGTCATCTAAAAAGAAGATATAATATTTGTAGCCATTATCGGACAAAATTGGAGATGGTCCCCATAGATTAGTATGTATAAGCTCCAAGGGCTTCTTTCACATTTATGTTTTGCTAAATTTTATGAATAAATTGAAAGTTTCCTTTAATTAAAGTGTGTTTATAATTTACTTAAATCCTGGAATTATTATCAACGAAAGAAGAGTAAAGACCGAGCAGTATTCCAAATAAATTCTTCTGAGATAGTTTAGAATGTTATTCACAATCTTAGGATCGACTGTACAATAGAATGCAATTACGACTGTTAGGTTGAACCAAAAGATGCCGGTCTCAGAGAATGAGAGTGGAGACTCTAATGGTTGACCTGAACATGTTATGAAATATGTGGAATAGACCAGTAACCAATTAGTTTAGAACAAAGTCATTTAATGAGCTCTAAATCTAATTGTTATATATTAAGTGTATTTTGATAAATACCTTAATCTTGAGGTGAATATAGAACTTGACCTAATTACTTACAATCTTTGATTCACCAAAGGAGTGAGTTTGAATTGCCAGAAAATATCTCGGCCGTTAGGACCGTGATTCAACTATGTTGGAGTTGTGTGATTCACAGATATGGAATTCGTGGCAAGATTGTAAAAGTAACAATAGCAACTTATGCTTTATTGATGAGTATGTGAATAAATAAATCAGGTCCGGTACTCGATGACATGAGTCATTGAATAAGACATGATAATCTGTATGAGACACTTCACTGATATGTCTTTCTTATTCATTGTCAATATAACAGTTAAGGAAATAATAACTAGAGGGGTAAATTTGTAACTTTACATCTCACTCTTGTAACGGATATTCACGAAGGGTAATATCGTAAAATATTTTGTGGACCATAAAATATAAATATTTATTTGCACCAACAGAAAATGTAGCGCGCATGAATTGAGAGTCTATTCGACATCGAATCTATAGTGGAGGGATGTCAGGATTAATTAGGCCAGAAATTTATAAAGATAAATTAACTGGATATTTGAATCTCATAGTTTTATTCACGTGGGTTCATTCGGTCTAAAGAATAACCCATAAATACAGGAATGAGAAATAACGTCAATTGGACCAAAAACGTATTTTAGAGCAAGGTACACTTCCTGAACCCATATGAGGTGGGTATCATTACTAAATTAGTGAAGACCAAAATTATTGTTCAAAATAATTATTTTATTATTTTTTAATTATTAGATAATTAGTAAATAAAAAAATTAATTAATTGATTGATTGAGATCAATTCAATTCACCAATTTAGACAGATAAATTTGGACCCAATTTTGACTTTAGGGGAAGAAGTGAAAATCGCATATAAGTGTATATGGAGAGGGTAAATTCAGTTTTTGACATATAGGGGTATATGAGTAAATTATATAATTAAATATTAAAGGGATTTCATTAGAGTTGCATCCTTAAGTGCGTTAATCAAAATAGAAAAATGTTTCTCTCTCCTCCCATACAGTTGTCGTCAATTTCAAAGTAGGAGAAGAGAAAATTTTTGTTTTATCTGTTAATCATTGTTTTGAGAGCCCACACTCAATTCCTACAAAAATACTTGACAGATATATTTCTAACTCTAACGAGTGGTTGTCGATGTAATGATCAATTAAAAGCTCTGTGAATCTCATAAACGAAGAACGCAAGATAGAAAATTAATTTGATCCACCAAATCAGAATTTCTCCATTAACATAAAATGCATAAATCGTTTCTATCTTTTCACGATACGTTTATACTGTTATGCATATTCATTGGTTTACCCTTAAAGCATGTGTATTGACATTTTGATATGAAATTTAATGAGGATTACATTTTTCTTATAATTTTTCTTTTAAATTATTATTGAATAATTTATATAAATATCTGAAATTCATATTCTTTAATAAGACTATGATCTTGTATTAGTATGAGAGGATTAAGATCATAGATAATGAATAAAATTATCAGCAACATATAAAAGTATGGAATCTTTAACGAATGGTTGCTAGTACGGTTCACTAAGTATTATGAATACGTGTGATCTAGATCCAGATCATTGATGTGTATAGACATATTAGTGAAGGTACTTTATATAATGAGATTATATATGACTGGACCGATGTGAATTAATATATTTATCGACGTGCCATTTATAATAAAGATTTAATACACATCAATTCAATGATCATATATAGATCAGTCTGAATCATGAGTAGTCATGAACAACTATGACTGTCTATTGGATCTTTTAATTCACTCGTTAAGGTTTGTTTGTAAAACAGACTAATGACTTTTGTTTTAGAGATTTAGTGATGTGGATGATTGGGAACATGATCTTACAAGATTTAGAATCCAAACTTTTCCTAACAGATCATATATTTATTCTTTTAAGTGTTAATTCTAGAACTGAATAATTATTGAGCTCAAATTTGTAATAAGATTATAAATTAGTACCCCTCCTGCCGCAATAGTGTGGGGCGTCGGAGGTTGTTGCCCCGTGGCCAACTCGAAGGGGCTGAAGTTCGACGCAGATCTTTTTGGTTGTTAAGTTATAGCAGCACTGAGCAACTTAGCTAAAGTGGAAGAGTATGACTGGCTTTCCATAAAATGTGATGAAACCCACTTTATCGATATGAAAAACATGCGCTAAAAAAGACCTCCTACACCCCATCATTCATTAGTGGATTGATGGTACTTAAGGATGTTCTCCCAATGAAAGCACCAAAATGTAAATGATTTTTTCTGTTTGGTCAGGAGATTATCGATAATGCCTAATTTTTATAAGCAGTTAATTAGAAAAAAAGAATGGGAGGAGAATTTAAGAATAAGAGAAGAATGGGAGAATCTCAGGGTCAGAGTTGTATATTGCATGTATCATTTTCCTCTAGTTCATTAGCCTTTATATAGGCTTCCCAAATCACATGAGTAAATTCAAATAATAATATAAAAGGAAGCACCCATTATGCCTAGGGATCATACCCGTTCATGGGGCTCAATCTACTGGGTTTGACCATTTTTTTTCCTTTCTATCTCGTTCAGCCATCAATCAATCACGACCACTTGACGATTTCTTATGGCTTCGAGCCAATCAGTCACAGCCACTTGGTGATCTGTCAACATGTATCATCCGAGTAATTTCAGCTTTACTCAATCAATCACTATCGTTTGTCTCTCATTTTGGGTCTTCTTATCCATTCTTTCCCATTATGACGAGGTCTCCCGCTTCAGCGTTCTTTCTCATTCTGACAGACTCTCCCGCTTCAGCGTTCTTTCCCGTTCTGACGAGGTATCCCACTTCAGCGTTCTTTCCCGCTCTGACGAGGTCTCCCGCTTCGGCGTTCTTTCCCGTTCTGACAATGTCTCGCACTTCAGCGTTCTTTCCCATTCTGATGTGGTATCCCGCTTCAGCATTCTTTCCCGCTCTGATGGCGTCGCGCACTTCAGCGTTCTTTCTCGTCCTGCCTAGGGATCATACCCGTGACATGTGGCTCAATGTAGATACCCTATAGTCAACCAAGTGATCTAAAAATTAGCTCTGTCTTTATTCTAAAAAAGATCAAAGATTAATTAAAATTAATTTATTTAATTTTAATTAATTCATTAAAGTCTTAAAAACTTAATAAAAATATGGTTGGGAAAGCTCCCAACCGCAGGTGTGAATGGGTTAGCATATGTAACCATCGGCTTTTAAAGAGGTATAATTTTTGGAGAAATTGATATTATGTTTTGCTGTACAGAATTGAGAAATAAGTATTTCTCTTTGACAAAAACAGCTTCTGAATTACCACAATAAAGTTATTATGACCTAACACTTTTGGTTTATAAAGAAAAAAGATGAATTTGTTTTTTGTCTGATTTTATTTGAATGTTTACCCACTCGTGATTTTGGTTGACATCCGAAAAATAGAAAGGAAAACCATGATGTTTCGATTTTCGGTCATCACGCTTCAAGATGTATTTTTTCTAATCCGTATAAATAGGTTATTTCTCAAATTCTTCAATATCATGTATTTTCTACTGCATTGTTTTCTTCAATTGATATAAGAGAAAAGTTTTTAAATTACTAGAGAAATGCCTTACAAAATTTTATTGATGGTTTTGATTGTTTTCGATATTCCCTTGCTTAATCATTTAGATTTTATGTGTAAATTTATATTAGAAATGTAATTAGAGGGACAAGTTATGAAGAGATTATTCTTCCCTTTAGCATTCATATATAACTTTCCTAGATTCTTGTAAACTATCTTCGAGAAAGTTAAGATTTTTATGATGTAATTATTTATATCAGGTGAAAATCGAAACAATGCGAAAGGAGTATCGATAGACGGTTGAAAACATGTGTCTGCGTAGAAGTGGCTGCACAGCGACAAGTTCAGTCTTTGGATCATAACTTTCAGATCCTATATGTGATTGAGACAATTCGAAATTCTATGGAAAGATAACGCAACAGTCCCAAATTTCGTGTTTCATGAAGAAGACCAGATTCGGAAGTTTTTCCTGTCAAATGTGTGGCTCAATTTGACGTGTCGTGGAGTGACAAGAATTTTTCAGTTTTTCTGGTTTGGTTCGTTAAAACAGGATCAATATCATGAGACAATGGGTGACGGTTGTCAACAGAGCAACCCATGGTGAGATCTAGGGTGTCAACAAGTGGTAGATGGTTCTGGTGTCGGAGATCTATCTTAGTCTATCTTGAAGAACGATTTTAGACATTAAATTAAGATATAATAGGGTTATGCAAGGTTAGAGTATATTTTAGATATTTTTCTTTTATACCTACTGTTTTGTTTATTATTTTAATACCCAGCATGCTTACATCATATTTAGATACCATGTGGCTTTAGATTTCTAAAAGAATAAGCGTTTATGATTGCACAATAAAGATAAAATTATGCATAATCGATTAGGGTATGAAATAGCTAACCATAGAAGCATGTTATTAGTTTTATTTAAATGTAATTTTTAATTTTAATAATCTCAATAGATATTTAATTTGTCGTTAATTAAATTGTGAGATTATTAGAATTTAGATAAAATTATATTAACTTAAATATAATACTAATTGGGCATGCTGGTTTAATCGAAATTGGTTGCTAAAGATTAGATTAGCTAATTACTTAATGTCACTTAGTAACCCACGGTAATAAAAACTCACGTAATTTAAAAAATCAAGTGAGAGCCATATTCTTAATCGAAACTCATAGTCTACATTATTGGATCATAGTAAGGTGCTAGGATACCTCGTCTTCATTCTTGGAAGCTCCCTAAAGAAGAGTATTCGAAGTATAAGATATTATAAGTATGATCTTTATAATGATCACCTTGATAAGTGAATAACTAGAAACGATATGTCTAAGCATGAGTTATCCAGTTGTCACAAGTCTGAGGGTGAAATAATGATATACACTTGGCTCATTTTTGTAGTATCCCGCCTAAGCGATTCTTATTACTTATTTTGAGAGACGAAAGCTGAACGTTAGTTAATTGCGAGATATTCATACTAGATTAGTAGGATTACTATGTATTAATATCATATTGGTAACTAATTGGATCTGACTATCCTACCTAACTTTTTTAAATGTGCATTTTGCCTAAACGTGCGTATATTTATAAGAATTGGGATACCGTTGCGTATATTGCATGTTAAATTTTTTTTAAGTTTTTATATTCATGTTATGATGTATGCTTTAATTAGAATGTGTTTGTAATGATTGAGAATTTTATTATTTTCAGTAATTAAAATGTCATCCACGAGCCCATTAGCATCTATATTGAAATATTGTCGACATTAATGGATATTAATTATGACTTTAATCTGACCGTAAAAAGAAGCAAGTACACTCCTAATTAACGTTACTCTACACATTTCTTAGAGTTTCACTCAGGAGAATAATATTAATATTGGCTATGTAGGTAGATTGAATTTTAGCTCTGTGACAAATATGTTACATAGTGTCATTCCATGCATTGTCATGATTGTACATCTTCATTAGGGGTAATGTTGCAAGCCATTAGAATGTACCCTTATGCTACATCATTTGCAATGGGCAATATATTTTTCATCCAATTTTTATCATGCTAGATGTGTAAGATCTTCGATATAATATGTATATTTTTGTTTTTTATATTATATTTTATTGTTTGTAATTTTCATTTTTTGTTTGGCCTTAAAATAATTAATATCAGACACAAATGCTTAGTTACATAACAATATAGGAAAAATCTAATTTACATTTCTAAAGTTTAACCATCAGTAATTTATCCTCTTAAATTATTTCTTTAGTATTAAATACCCCTAAACTAATTTACACTAAAAAATTCAAAAAATTTCTAAATCCCTAAACTTCCCCTACCCGACAGGCATCATACGCAAAAAACACATAAATATTTTTTCTTAATTTTCCTAACCATTTCTTGCCAGCTCAGGAATGAACTCAGATAGACCACTTTCTATATCTGGTCCTCTCGTTCCACGGAAAACAAAACTCATGTCCGAACAACTGTAAGTGAGCAAGTAAGTCAATGAAATATGATCCACCTAAACACAAAACTTATTGAATCAGTAATCTGCAGAAATCAAGAGAAAAATAAATAATTTAAGAAAATTACTCCAAGACTCTACAATGAAGAAAAAATAAAATACTAGCAAGATACGGGGATCCAAGCCAAAAATTGGCAGCAACCTTTAGACCTCCCAAAAAAATCCAATACTAACGAAGAATTGCTCCATACCTTGCCAGATTGAAGCAGAATATACAACATATATTTCTATTAGAATTAGTTGCATTGCTTGATAAACTTAATTTTCCTAACCATTTCTTGCCAGCTTTTACCTCCTAATTTTCCTAACCATTTCTTGCCAGCTTTTACCTCCTAATTTTCCTAACCATTTCTTGTCAGCTTTTACCTCCTAATTTTCCTAACCATTTCTCAAAATAAAAAATAACAAAAGAGATGGTGTATGTCGCGGGAAGGGGAAGGGGGAAGGGGAAAGGGTGAGTCGCGGATGGGCTGAGTCTCGGATGGGGTGAGATGGGGTTGAGCTGCGTATGATGTCTGTCGGGAACGGGAACGGGAACGGGAAGGGGAAGGGGAAATTTAGGGATTTAGAATTTTTTTTGGATTTTTTAGTTTTTTTTTTGTGTGTAAATTAGTTTAATGTAATTAAAAAATCTGTTAAATTTTAAAGAAAGTTAATGGAGAGTGTATAAATGACTAATCCTAATAGATTAAGAGTATTTAATACTAAAGAAATAGTTTAGGATATAAATTACCGACGGGTCAATTTTGGTGTTTTTAGTTTTGTTTGAAATTTCTTTCATGCGTTGGTTATTTAACTTTTGTTTCTTTTTTATGACGGTTTTTGTTTATATGTTAATTGTTTTGCATTAATTCTTATATTTAATTCAATAGCTTCTGATTTCGAAAAATTTATAATCCACCGTATGCGATCGATAATTTCTACATGAAATTGTCTTTTTATTTAAGTAGATATTTTAAACTTTGTTCAATCTCATGAAACGAACGGTCAGCAACCCTTTATATAAGATTTAGCTGAAGAATAAGCCATATTAATAAAGATGTAAAGCTGGCAAAGACAAAGGTGTGTGGAGGTATTTATTTGAATTACAATTTGTTACTGTGCTACAGATTTTGAGTATTTTTATTATAATCAGCTTATGTTTTAGTTATCAAATTAAACTAATTTTTTTAGGCATATTAATTCACATAATTGTGATGTCATCTCTCCATCTGATTGTGTGATAATTTTATTTTTAATTTCTATTATTTTTCATTTGAACAAGTCTTTGTATATTTAAGCACTGAACTTTCTTACAGATTTTCATATCATGCTCATATTGAGTTTACTCTTAAAGTGTTATGTTACTATATTTTTATCATTTCTACCTTTAGTTTATCCTTTCTTCTCCTTTTATATTTACTAGATGAAAAATACGTGTTTTGCACGTGTTAAGTAATTTAAAATATCGTACAATTTAAACTTAATATTAATGTTGAAATAAATACACAATGTTTAAAAATAATTCTAAATCTAAATTAAAGTAAAATAATAGTAATAATCAATACATTAGCTTGTTTATAATATTGTTAAAATTGTACCATAGAACATCGCTATTTGAAATTATAGGAAAATGAACATTAATCAATTTGTCAGATTCTATCATATTAAGAGATAATTTATTTTATTCAAAAATATTTATTTGAATTAATTTATATGAATTTTCATGTTCCGATAAGATATATATTACATAATATTTTATTTTATAGGTTTCTAAGAAATAAACTATTGTTGGCCTACAAATAATCAAGACTCATCTTATGCATACTTACGTTTCTATTTGCATAATCTTATAAAATATATAATTTAATTATCATGTAGACATAGGTGTCTATAGGTAATAGCTAAATAATTGTCTTGCTTAAAAATTTAATTATAGAGATAGTGTAAATTGTCGATCTATTCTGACATTTATTAGAGTTGTTAAATGATCATATAGTATAATGTATTAATTCTGTAATCAATATTTTAAGGATGATAGTTGTATGTCCGCATGATTATATCGAGATTATGGCTATTATTTGTATTATGATTAATTGAATTTGTTATTTTTGTTATGATCATTTGAAGGAACTTTAATCTTCAATATCAATAGTTTACTTCTTATTTAAGTTACAAGTATCTTTTATTTAATCATATTTTATATAATGCATATGATATAAAATTTATTTAAATTACTATGATATATATTGTTAAAATATAAAGGAAGATAAATTGATTTGAATATATTATCTTGCTTTTATCTTTACACATTACAAAAGTTAATAAAGGAAAGAAGAAACAGGTTTGAGACTTTTGGAGCAAATCGAACCTAAAACTAAAGAGTCACTAAAGAGTAAACCACTGCAATCATACATTGAATCATGAACCATCACCACTCCTTGAACTAAGGATCACATCCAGAAAAGAATGAGACATGAGACTTGCTTGTTGGAGAAGAAAAACGCAGCTCCATTAGGGTTTAAGAATTGCATACTTCAATACTTCCCCTCACGTTGGATCAAGGGAATGTCTTGAGCCACGCTTGGATAATAGCCGATCAAACTGAGCAGAAGGAAGAACTTTGGTGAATATTCGGCTAATGGATCACAAGATCAAACATAGGCAATTGCTAGGAGTTTGGATTGAACTTGATCTCTGACAAAGTGACAATCAACTTCAATATTTTCGGTACGCTCATGGAAGACTGGATCGACAACTATATGCATGGCTGCTTGGTTATCGCAGTGTAATGTGATAGAACTTGTACACTTGATCCCCATATCTCCTAGCAAGGTCTTCAACCATATAATTAACTCGCAAACAGTGGATGCCATGACGCGATACTTAGCTTCAGCACTCGATCTTGCCATTATTGTTTATTTTTTACTTTTCCATGTAACTAGGTTACCTCTAACAAAGTTGCATTAAATCGTGGTTGATTTCCTATCAATGGTATTACATGTCCAATCTGAATAAGAATATCTTTCTAGTGTAAAATGACCATTGAAGAATCCTTTTCACAAGTTGAAGATGATTTATGGTAGGAGCATGCATGAATTAGCTTACCAAGCTAACTGCACAGGCGATATTTAGACGAGTGTTGGTAAGGTAAATAAGTTTCTCAACAAGTCTTCGATACACTAAAATGTCTGAAAGGAATTCTGCTTCCACTTCAATCTTGATGTGACTTGGAAGAGGAGACTTTGCTGGTTTGCTATCCTTCATGTTGGCTTCCTCTAGAAGATCGATTACATATTTTCTTTGGTTTAGAAACAAACTAGAAGGTGATTGATCCATTTCTATTCCAAGAAAATTTTCCAATGCAAATATTGGATAAGAAAATTTTCCAATGCAAATATTTGATACCGCGTGTTTGAATTTCAAAAGATAAACAACTATTGTTCTTGATAAATCATCGATAAAAGTCACAAAAAAATTATATCCATCAAAAGATTCCAATGTAGCAGGGCCTCATACATCGAAATGAGATATCTCAAAAGCTCGAATTGGTCTAGAATTAGAGATAGGAAAAGATAATCTAGTAGATTTTGACTTGTCAAAGTTTCACATTCATGAGTTGTTTTACAAAAACTTGGAAACAAAAAGGACATGACATGAGATGACGGGTGAGCTAGACGCATGTGCCATGGTTGTTGTAAACTTGAAGTGTTTGATTTAGCAAGAAAACTCTTTTAAAAGCTTGAAGAAGTTGAGATGTAGTGAAGGTCATTAAGATGAATCTTTCACCAATCTTCCTCTTTGAAACACAATCCTAAAAAATTTCACTACAAGTTGAGACAATGGTAAGATAATCTAGCAAATGAGTTAACATTCCAACAAACAGAAGATTAAATGGAAAGGAAGGCACATACATGATAAACAACTCTTTGTGATTTGAAAAAAGTTGTAGTTTTCATTTTCCTAAGATAAGAACTTTGTTTCCATTTGCCAAACATATGAGAAGGTTTTTCACAAGCATGAAACTCATTTAAAACAAATGTATCATTTGACATGTGGTTAGAAGCACCCGAATCTATAATCTAAAGATAATGACTTTCTTTGAGATCTAAGGCAGTTGAGATGGCACATGTGGTTAACCAACAGCTACGTATGCATTCATTACCTTCTTCCTTACTTCTTCTTGTTGGATTGCATTACACACCATTTGAAAAGTAGGCAATTCAGGTGTCATCAACTCTTAAGGTCCTCGTATTCTGGTTCGAGGCTGGCTAGGAGTTGAAACACCTTATCTCCATCAGCTCGTTTTAGTAGGATAGTTGCATTGGTTATGTGAGGCCTGTAGAGGCCAGGCTCATTCCACTTAGCCTATAAATTACTAAGATGTTGAACAAACGAGAGATTACCTTGTTGTAGTTCAGCTAAATCCTTTTTTAGCTGAAAAGCTCTAGCAGCCAAATCCATACATATCCTTGGTTGCTTTCCAAAGGTGTAGAAAAGACTCAAAATGGCTGAAGATTTCAGCCATCTTTGGCTCCATTGAGTTTAAGAGCCAGGAAATCACTAATTTATCTTGAGATAACCATGCAGTAAAGTCGGGAGAGGATGAAACTATCATATTTTTCTTTTCATTAATGAAATTGAGTTTTGATCTCCCTCCAATTGCGAGAGTGATAGCTCTTGACCATGGGAGATAATTGAACTCATTAAGAAGAACTGAGTTGAGTCGCTAGTTTGGATTGGTATCAAAGATTTCAGTTTTGGTAACTAAGGAGGATGAGGTTTTATCAGAACTTTCTGTCATCTTAATGATGATTAGAAATGAGAAGAAGAGTTTATGTGTTTATGATGCTTGCAGGTCATATGAGAAATTCTGCTCGGATACCATGTTATAATCTGAAGGAAGATAAAATGGTTTGAAAATGTTGTCTTGTTTTTATCTTTACACATTACAATAGTTTATAAGGGAAAGAAAAATCATGTTTGAGACTTTTGGATCAAACTGAACCTAAAACTAAGGAGTAACTAAAGGATAAACCACTATAATCATACATTGAATTATGAACCATCACCACTGCTTGAATTAAGGATCACATCCAGAAAAAAATGAGACGTGATATGTGCTTGTTGGATAGAAAATATAGCTCCATTAAGGTTTAAGAACTGTATACTTCAATATATATTATTCAAACTTTAATCATATTTAATTCCATGCAGAACACGAACATTTCATTAGTGTTTATAATATTTTAATTCATTAGATAATGTGTCAATTAATCGTATCTAGATAGTCTAAATGGTAGATTAATATGTCAATTTAATTTAGACATTTTGGCAAAGTTGCATTAAATTATTTATAATGGATAATGGAGAGATGTTTTTTAATTAACTACTTTGAGAAGCAGCAGACGCAACTTGTGCGCCAGGCCTGGACCAATTAAATCGTGTGGCCCTAAAAGCTGCTAGTGGCTAGCTCTGTCGATTAAAAGTTTTTCACGAAAATTTCGAGACCTGAGCTTTCGTCCCCAGAAATATTTACCACTTACATGGACGGCCTGTTTGGAACTCCACTAGTTTGATCCTCAACTACACCTAAACCAGTCTCACAAAAATTCTTATTGCCAAACAGCTTCTGGCAGTAGATCCTTCGAGACCTGAGATGGTCTGTGGCTTTGGCTGAGAGTCTTCTGTTACGGTATTATTTAGATCATCGGATTTGATCTGAACAATTAAGAAATTAAATCCTTGAATAATTTTTTTGATTTAATTAGATCTAGGCTATCCATATATTATCCAACGGTTTTGATAAACCAAACTTGGGCACTCCTTATCCCAAGAAATCTCTTTTTTATATCAAGTTTTAAGAAAAAAAAATCCTAGCTATAAATTATGATGCCAAATAAATACGGCGTTACATAATTTTCTTGGGTAGATTGTTATTAATCTCCTAAATAAATCATTAATCCTACTTGTTGACAGATGTAAAAGGCAAGCAGTTACATAGTTTTCACAAAATACTTGGTCTATAATTATGTAGCATACATTGTATAACATGTATTATAAGGGATGAAGAGTTTTTGGAGTTGGCAAAGCCGGAGACAGATGGCAGTTAGGCCCAATCAGGCGGTATGCCGTTTTAGGAAAAATGATATATATTGATTATTTTCATAGTAGTAAGTTAGAAATTGATCTAAAAAAATTAAAATAGGTAAATTATTATTTTCTAGTTAATTTAGTAGTAAATTTTTATGATTTGTCTACAATGCACTTATCTCATATTTTTACTCAATTTTTTTAATTTGGGGACTAATATCAACAAATCAATTGTTTGAAATTAATTTTAAAATACGCAATCATCAATAATTCATATAACTACTCTCTAAATTTATGAAAATATTTGAAGATGGTTTTTAAGTAGATAATTAGATAAATGAAATATCTAAAAAAATATCAAACATTATTTTTAAAAGTCATATTTTAACTGTGATCTATAAATTTACACGACTAAATTAATTTTGTGAAAAAAAAATATCACATACTAATTTTTTAGAAACGTATTTTAACTATTAATTTTTACTAGGTAATTTAGAGCGCAAGTACATAATTGAAAAAAATATGAAAGAATATATAAAAGAAAAACTAACCATAAAATTGGGAGAGAATTTAAGAAAAAACTAAATTAAACTCACAAACAAAATTTTCACTAAATCAAGATTTATCAATAAATCTCACTCTTAAATAAAATAAATTGATAATGGATAAGATAATGATATTTTCGACAACTAATAATTTTTCAAATTACACCAACTAGAAAATGATAATTTATTTACTACTATATTTTTTAACTTAATATCATGAAAAGAGTCTATATGCTAGGATTTCTGTATGTTTTAATCTGGACGGTCATGACGGGTCGTATTGTCAAGTGAAAAACTATGAAAAAAACAAATTTTTTTGTTATGTTTTTTTACGTTTTGATGAGTTGATCTGATTATCCATGTCAGAACGGACGACTCGGATCATCAACTTCTTAACAATTGAAAGAGTCAAACTCTGTCAATAATCCTAATCCTATTTGAACATATACTACTTTTCTGAGTCGCTGTATATTATAAAAGAATATGAAGTTGCCAACATAGCCAAAGCTAAAAGGTAACGGGTAGCATCTAATCACAAGTGTGCTAATCAAAAGGAAAATTAATGTATTAGTAAGGTACCGTACCAGTGAGACACATTTGTACAAGTCTAAATCTTATTTTTTCTAAGAAACCTGATAACTTGAGTAAAAAATCTAGTTACTTAATTACAGAGGCATATTGTAAATCATTTATTTACCTCTGTGCAATTTTCGTAACTAAGTAGTTACCTCAGTCATTTTAGACCATTTTTTCTAAAGGAAATTTTTTTTGATTATTTTTACAATTGGCGTCAGAAATGTGACTTTTTCTTTTTCATTTTTCAAATTATAAATATATTTTCTCAACCCATTTCGGCCAAACATGATTAAATTGCTAAGCTATTCCGATCGTATTCCATTGGCAAAAAAGTAAGGCATACCATGTATTTATTAAAAAAACCTACGATGTATTAATGATGGAGAAGAATTGATGGTTAAACCTCAATATTACTATAGAAGTTATAAGTTCAAGCCACATTATCCTTAATTTACTCTCCTATGTAGTTCGACCAAAAACAATATGGAAATTATAGTTTATACACAAAAATATTTAAGAAAATAACAATAAAATCCAGAAGGAATCCTAAATTCCCCAGTCAATAAACGAAAATCAATTGATGAATGATGAGGAATACGATTGATTGAAGACAAATATAACACGGCAATACTCAAGCAGCTCTGGCAAGAAGTTGAAGCCGTTCAGGCACATCACTAGGCTCAATAAAGAAGCCTCTTCTCCTAAAAGACCTTGGCACTGTAACTGTCAAAACTCCATTTTCATAAGTAGCTGAAATTCCATCTGTATCAATCATACCCGGGAGCCTAAACTTCCTCATGAAATTCTTAGCAACTTCTGTTGATTCATCAACTGCCTCAGTTCTTATTATTAGGTACTTTGAATCCTCAAGTTCCACCTTTATTTCCTCTTTCCTTACACCTGCACCCAAAGAGAAATTAACAGAACGAGTTAACACAAATTGTTAAGCCGGGTATCATTAAAAACGTGAATTTACCAGGAAGGTCAGCAGAGAAAATGTGAGAATCAGGGGTTTGGGTCCAGTGGACATAGTTTTCAGGGGTGAAATGGTAAGGAGGTGCTAGTTCCCAGAGAGAAGGCTGAAATGATGGAACCTCCATTGGCTTATAAGAGAGGATGATGGTTATGTTTGGTGTTTAGATTTGAGAGTGGCTTTTAAAAGGTGAAGATAGGTGGTGATTGGGCCCTTTTATAGGCCTAGTGGCCAAGTTGGGAACTTGGGATATAGGCTTTGATTGGATATTCAAACATGAAAAGAATCTTGATTTTTATATGATATAGAAATGGTATATTTCAAGTAAATAGTCAATCTACGGCTTTACTGAACTAGAGAAATGGAGAGGTCAATTTTAGACAATCTCAACCGTTTAATTTGTTTTCCAACGTTTGAGATCAATTCAGATAAATTAGAGAGGATTAGGAGGTGCTAATTGGAAGCTTAAATTTTGATTGATTAATGGTATGGTAAATATAAGGGGAATTGGCTCAACTTGGCCACTGTCATTGGTAATGATACTTAAAAAAGCATTGAAAATTTAATTTTCAAAACAAAATATCTCATTGGTAAATTGATAAACTATTGCTTTCCGATTTTGCAAGCCATCAGAATCCATTAAATCTATTGTTATGTAGTTTTTCTTTTTAAAATATTAAAACATAAGGGAAAGGAATTTCTAACCTTAAAAGATCATGAGATTATGACAACGACATCTCTAAGATAAGGGTTGGCAGCAACATCCTCAATATGGAAATTAACAACGCCCTGTCAAATAATAGTTTAAAAATTGTGTTATGTGTTCTCAAAAAATACTTGTAAATGGAAATGCTTTATTCAAGTTCTCTCAATACCAAACTGAAGCTGCTGACAAAGCGGAAACACTCGTTATGATATGATGAAATCTGAACAAGAAGGCAGGCTCACAGACCGGGCCAGGATTCTTTATTTGAACATATGTCCTTGAAAACGGGCATCTTATAAGTCCCTCCCAAAGCGGAACAAGGCTTCCTCCTCAACCTCTTTTCGCCTCGCTTCCCGTCATCTCTCCTCCTCGTCCTCTTCCTCCCATTTAGATTCAAAGGTGTCAGAGGAACTAGATGGTTCATCATGGCGGAAGGAGTGAACGGTAACGGGAATGGCCTGGGGGATTTACTAAACTGATGACGAGGAAACTGTGGTCTTCGCTTCAGGAATCGGGGCAACAACTTCAATTTCCCTCCTCGAATCAAGTAAATCCTTCCAATCCAATTCTGGGCAACTATAAGTGGAACGGAGTCGCGCAGCTACATCTTTCTAATGAAGAACCTCTCGTTCAAATTCTTGTCTGCACAAAGCAAAAGATACACATGTTAGTGTTAAAAAAATTATTTTTAATGGCAAAGTAAAACAGAAGCGGAAGAATAAAAAGGAAATGGAGCTCTGAATACTTATTAAACTCTCCCTAAATTCGAGGAACGGTCCAGCGGCCATCCCCGCCCCAATTGCAACCTATAAGGAGAGTACCCTCTTCCTAACCTTTATCCCCGTTAGGAAGGTCAGTAACTCGCCCTCTTCACTTCTCACTCACACGGGGAGCCAAATAATAGGAAGTTCCACGCTCTTCACTATGTACACAGCACAGATCTCATTTACACCTATATTCAAATTGCGTCTCTTATTGAGGGCTTCAATCCCTAAGAGAACCCTATAAGTACTATGGGTGTATTGGGAAGGGCCAAGGTTAAAGGTACTAAAGAACTCTTGAAAGAGAGGAGAGAAGAGAAGCTTTAACCCTAAGACTATGTACATGAGAGCTAGAGAAATCTGGTACAAGGGGTTGCATGGGAAATATTTGGGGATTCCTATCCTGAAGCCACAGACTATGTCTGGCGGGAATACGTCTTGATGAAGGGCTAGAACGTGATTAAATTCATCCCTATTTCTAACAAGAAGAACCATAACCTTAAATGGTTATTCTTAGGGAAATGGAGCTCTAAATACTTAATAAACACTCCCTAAATTCGGGGAACGTTCCAGGGGCCATCCCCGCCCCAGTTGCCACCTATAAGGAGAGTTCCTCTTCCCAACATTTATCCCCGCTAGGAAAGTCAGTAACTCGCCCTCCTCGCTTCTCTCTTACACGAGGAGCCAAATAATAGGAAGTTCCACGCTTATTCATTATGTACACAGCACAGATCTCATCTACACCTATATTCAAATTGCGTCTCTTATTAAGGGCTTCAATCCATAAGAGAGCCCTATAATTACTATGGGTGTATTGGGAAGGGGACAGGTTGAAGGTACTAAAGAACTCTTGAAAGAGAGGAGAGAAAAGAAGCTTTAACCTTAAGACTATGTACATGGGGGCTAGAGAAATCTGGTACAGGGGGTTGCATGGGAAAGATTTGGGGATTCCTATCCTGAAGCCACAGACTATGTCTGGCAGGAATACGTCTTGATGAAGGGCTAGAAAGTGATTAAATTCATCCTTATTTATAACTAGAGGAACCATAACCTTAAATGGTTATTCTTAGGGAAATGGAGCTCTGAATACTTATTAAACTCTCCCTAAATTCGGGGAACGGTCCAACGGCCATCCCTGCCCCGGTTGCCACCTATAAGGAGAGTACCCTCTTCCCAACCTTTATCCCCTCTAGGACGGTCAGTAACTAGCCCTCCTCGCTTCTCACTCGCACGGGGATCCAAATAATAGGAAGTTCCACGCTTTTTCACTATGTACACATCACAAATCTCATCTACACCTATATTCAAATTACGTCTCTTATTGAGGGCTTCAATCCCTAAGAGAACCCTATAAGTACTATGGGTGTATTAGAAAAGGGCAAGGTTGAAGGTACTAAAGAACTCTTGAAAGAGAGGAGAGAAGATAAGCTTTAACCCTAGGACTATGTACATGGGGGCTAGAGAAATCTGGTACAGGGGGTCGCATGGGAAAGATTTGGGGATTCCTATCCTGAAGCCACAGACTATGTCTGGCGGGAATACGTCTTAATGAATGGCTAGAAAGTGATTAAATTCATCCCTATTTATAACTAGAGGAACCATAACCTTAAATGGTCATTCTTAGGGAAATGGAGCTCCAAATACTTACTAAACTCTCCTTAAATTCGGGGAACGGTCCAGCGGCCATCCCCGCCCCAATTACCACCTATAAGGAGAGTACCCTCTTCCTAACCTTTATCCCCGCTAGGAAGGTCAGTAACTAGCCCTCCTCATTTCTCACTCGCACGGGGAGCCAAATAATAGGAAGTTCCACGCTTTTTCACTATGTACACAGCACAGATCTCATCTACACCTATATTTAAATTGCGTCTCTTATTGTGGGCTTCAATCCCTAAGAGAACCCTATAAGTACTATGGGTGTATTGGGAAGGGGCAAGGTTGACGGTACTAAAGAACTCTTGAAAGAGAGGCAAGAAGAGAAGCTTTAACCCTAAGACTATGTACATGGGGGCTAGAGAAATCTGGTATAGGGAGTTGTATGGGAAATATTTGGGGATTCCTATCCTGAAGCCACAGACTATGTCTGGTGGGAATACATCTTGATGAAGCGCTAGAAAGTGATTAAATTCATCCCTATTTCTAACTAGAGGAACCATAACCTTACATGGTTATTCTTCCATCTCCGCATAAGAAAGAAAAATAGAAGTAGAGAAGAAAGAGGAAGAGAAATGGAGAAGACTAGGGACTTACGGAAAATGGAAGTATGCGTAAGAGAAAGATTGAAGAAGACAAAATCTCATATAGGTTGCGGACGCGAGGAAAATGTTCAATGGCACTAACTGATAAAAAAATGGTTCATAATTAATTATGAGAAGACATAAAGGCAGCATGTTCATGGAAAAAAGCTGCCAAATACCAATCGTCGCTGACAACGGGAGAGTGGAGCTGCGAAAGCTGGAGAAAAAGAAACTAATGGCCTGAAAATATGCACTACGCGAGAACACGTAGATGAAACGACGCGCATGAGGAATGAAAGAAGAGTCCTGCATGGACTCGTGTAGCAACAAGATCTTACCATATGAAGCATGCCAACAACTGCAGAAACGAGACAATGATGATATGCCATTTTATTTATTTAAAAATGATAAATTTTTCTGCGTGATAATTAATGTTTTGCAGGATAAAAGAATTAACAAACAAGAGAAAACGAACCAAGGATAAAGCTTCTCCAAAACTAGACACGTGTTGGGAACATTCATTGCGCTTCGACAAGCACCGTCAAAGAACAATGGGAGCAAATGAACAAGTAAAAAATACTCACTGTCATGTGGACAAGGAGGGTCGACCAAAGGGCTCGCAGAAAGCAACAGAAAAGAAGAAGTGGGAGAGAGGACTGATGTCGCGAGACACCCGTAAACAAATGAAAAACGGTCAAACGCATACCGAGAACGGGAAAGAGCACCAGAACAGGAAAAGTTGACTGGCCAACGAGAAAATATTGATGAAGGACCCACGCCTCTGGAACGAGAAAAGAAACCTGAGACTCGGAGAACTACCCTGAATGGGCAAGGCACTCACTAAATTGTACAAGAACGGGAAGGAAAAGATCAGAATAATAATTGGAACAGACGAAAGGGATCCAGAATGACAGTCAAGTGGTAACGACTTGATTAAGTAGCTGAATTACTCGGACGGGACAAAATGGCAGGCCGCCAAATGGCTACGACTGACTAGCTCAAACCAAAAGAAATCACCAAGTGACTGTAACTGATTGGCACCTGAATGAGACAAATGAAAATGAAAAATAAAGAAGTGAAAGGGGGTCATACCTGACAGAAAGATCCTCATGAATGAGTGTGATCTCTAGGCATAACGAGTGCCTCTGAGACCATAAGGGGAGGATAATCATTCCCCTCATTTTTATTATTATTGTAATCAAGTAATGTAAGTTAGGAAGTCTATATAAGACCGGTGTATTAAATGAAACAATGACAAATACAACTCAGAGCATTTACTCATTACTCTCTCTCTCTCTCTCTCTCTCTCTCTCTCTCTCTCTACTCCCCTTTTCTCTTTTTTTTTTTTTTTTTTTTTTTTTTTTTTTTTTTTTTTTTTTTTTTTTTTTTTTTTTTTTTTTTTTTTTAATTAATAAAAAAAAAAAAAAAAAAAAAAAAAAANTCTCTCTCTCTCATAAATCAACATTTATCAATAGTTTTTATGTTGTTCCTTGATTAGAGAAAACAACCATTTATTCAGGGAAGAATAGTAAAAAAAAATACAGTGTACCAGTATACTGGAAAAAACAAATTTCGTCTAAGCTCAAACTTTGCGCACCAAAAATTGTAGCTTCAATGTAATAATAGCTTAAGAGATACTCACATAGTTCTGTGGTTTAAGTGCCTTAAGAATTTATTTGTTAAGCATATTATTATATTAGTTATTCTGTATAAAGAATTTGTAATTTATTGATGTTAATTAAAATTTCACTAGTTTAATATATGTATATCAATTTTAACAAGGTTTAGATTTTTCAATTAATTTGTGTCTTATTTAATTTAGTTTATTGAGCAGAATTTTTTTTCTTTCAAATGAGATTCCATTTACCTAGGTTGATTTCAGATTTTAAATTATAAGTAATTAAATACTGCAGACAGTCGTCTTATAATGATATGAATTCTCCACCATATGAACTCTTAGAATTAAAACTACTCTCCACCTTGTAATGATATGAATTCTTAGGATTTGATTTTCAGATAAATTAAAACTACTCTCCATGTACAAATAGTAAATTTTGCTGGGCAAAATTTGTCACTGTTGCATTGGTTGGAAAGTCGTTTGTTGGATGATGTTCTTCCACGCAAACAAAAACTATGTGCTTCTAACCGCTCCAATATCTCATGACATCACAAATTTCTAAATATTACTTCCTCAGTTGTCATTCTCATTTGAATAACAGAGAGTTGTTCAGATTTATATAATCAATTTATAAAATAAAGAAGAAGCGTTTTTCTACTTTTTACGGTTAATATCATAATACTCTCTGAAATTTGTCTCAAAATTAACTTACCCCCAAAAAAACTATTTTTTCTTCTAAATCGGTACTTAAATTTTCTCCATCCATCACTTTACACAATTGACCGTTAAATGGTTGTTAAATGATCACATGCACGACACATGCCTATTTTTTTCTTCTAATTTTACCCATTTCTTCAACCTTATTAAGTGATGGGGGTGATTTTTTAACAGGGGTAGTTTCGGTATTTCATTGACCATGTGCAATACACCTGATCAATTAAACAACGCTAAATCTGAAATTTCGATTCGAGGGAGTAAAATGATGGATGAAGAAAATTTAAGTATCAATTCAAAAGAAAAAATAGTTTAGGAGGATAAATTGATTTCGCGATAAATTCAAGAGTTATAGGATATTAACTTTTTTCTTCTATTAATCAGATCATCTCAGAGCAAATAAACTATCCATCCCATTAGTTTTTTATCTAGGATAGAAATTATTAAGTTCATAAAAACAATATTACATGTGAAAAATATCAACATTTAATTTTTTTTTCATGAAATCTTGACTTATAGAACTTTTAATGTTAATAAAAAATATTTGATACTATATTAATTTGGAAACGTTTTATCAAATTTTTAAGATTTAATCCAATACGTACGGAGTTCATAAAAAATTCTAGATATCCATATTGGATCGGCATGAGAGAACGAGCCCTTTACAAAGCTCTCAACGCAAGCGACCCTAACGACGGCTTTTTAACATAGGACTGCCAGCTTAGGGGTATATTTATACTGCCAGATTTAAAACCAGCGCTAGAGGACAAAAGCCGCCGCTAGAGGACAAAAACACTGGTCTGTACATTTTCAAAGCTACTAAAAAAATTATACCAGCAGTTATGAACGTTAAAATAATTTACAAATACTGAAGTCTCTTTTTCTTAAGTACGTAACTTGATTCGTGAATATATTTTAGTTTGATAGTCATGTTTCTTTCACGTTTAAAATTATATTTATAACATATTGTTTAAATTTAATTTTTTTATATTAGTACATGTGCAAAGCACTTGTTAATTTATTAGTCTATAAAAATGAAACAATCTACCAAAATAGTTAAAGGAGTATATCAATTAGATTTTAAAATTGATTCTAACTACCTTCATGATATAACACCAAATTGTAGCAAAGTTAGGGCAAGCCTAATATTTACTACTAAACATTTAACTATACACACTATAACTTGCTTAGAGATGACAATTAAGCCAGTTCAACGGTGGTCTTCGCAGGTCCAAGTCAAGTCCAACGTGTACATAAACAATCTGCTTCAACTTAGATTTTAAACTTCACCAAAAAGCATTTTGTAAATATATAAAGGAGATTTAAAATATATCTTTTTTCACCATCCCCATAATATACGAAACAAATGTATGCATGTCGATTATGATTGTATTCTATGGTTACGATTCTACCATGAACAAGGACAGAAGAAAAGAAATAAATTTTCTAATATCAGCTATCAATACTAATAAATAGGATCGAATAGAAGAATTACATAAACAAATAAAAAATCTTTCTTGTTTCATCAAATGTATGGTTTTTATTGGTACAAATCCAACCACCTCAATGAAGTAAATCTTGCTCCACAACATACATTTCTTTGAAATAGCCCCAAAGCAACCCTCTTTTGACCAAACGGGCAACATGTAGCGTTGGGCAAAAAAACATAGCATGACTAGTAGAGGTATCATCTTCTCAAATAGGGTGATTTTATATTAATACACGAAGAGGAGCCAAGCTACTCATATCATCATAATCCTATTATGACATAATAGGATTAGAGATTGTTGGGAGGACGAGGTTTTGAAAGAAGAAACTTAGAAATATTTTGTGGAATAAAGTACTTTATATTATTATTCAACTTTTATTTCTCTTAATACAAAATGACTAGCACACCTGTTTATACTAATGGCACCCCCATAATTAATGGCTAGGACAATACCAACACATTTCTAATCTAATGACTATAATCAATAATCTAGAATTTATCATAATCTTCTAGTACAATAATGATTTATTGATAATATCTAGACTTCTGTCGACTATTCCTAGAATTTGGGCTAATTAATTCATTTTTAATCAGCTAGTTATATTTTAGCCCAATTGACATCAACCTCAAAACTATGGATCAAAATAAAGTTTATTACTCAACACCCCCTAAACTAAATTTTGCTACTCCAAGTAAACTTCTCATCGTGATGAAGTCTTCATTCTTGAGTGGGTTGGTGAAAATATCTACAACTTGATCTCGAAACTTCACGTACTCCATATGCACTTCCTTTCTTACAATGCATTCCCTTATATAGTGATACTGTATATCGATGTGCTTGCTTCTATCATGATAAAGATTCTTTGTTAGTGCTATCGCGAACTTGCTGTCAACATAAATGTTAGTTGGCATGTCTTGTTGCATGTTAACTCCTTCAGTAAGCTCCTAAGCCAAATGGCATGACACACAAATGATGTAGCTACTACCACTTAGCTTCACAAGTAGAGAGGGTGGACAATCTATGAATTCGAATTGGCAGACAATATCTCGACTGTTGGGATCGTAATTCAACTATGTTGGAGTTACGTGATTCACATATATGAAAATTTATGGTTGGATTACGAAAGAAACAATATCACCTTATACTTTATTGATGGGTGTCTGAGTAAATAAACCAGGCATGATATTCAATGATTTGAGTTATTAATTAAGACTTGTGAATTGTACGAGACAATTCACTATTATGTCTTTCTAATTCCCAGTCAATAAAGGAGTTAAGAAAATCATAACAAGAGAGGTAAAATTGTAATTTTACATCATCACTCGTATTACTGATATTCACAATGGGTAATATCTATAAAATATTATGTGGACCGTGGAATAAAAGAATTTTTTTGCACCAATAGAAAATGCAGCGCATGAAGCGAGAGTTGATTCGGCATTGAACCTATGGTGAAGTCGTACGATGCCATGATTAAATATGTCGAGAATTTATAAAGATAAATTCTCCGGGTATTTGAATCTTATAGTTTTATTCATGTGAGTCCATTCAGTCTCAATAATAGTTCATGAGAACAGGAATAGAAGAAACGATATCAGTTAGACCAAAATATATTTTGGTGCCAATGTATATTTCCTACACTCATATGTGATGAGTGTTGTCACTTAATTAGTTCAGTGTGATTAATTATATTAAAATTAATTAATTTATTATTTTCTAATTATTAGATAATTAGTAAATAAAAAAATTAATTAATTAATTAATAGAGATCAATTAGATTTATCAATTGGATTGATGAATTTCGATACAACACAAACTCTAAGAGGATATATACAAAGTTCGGTCATGGTGGTTATTTTGGGGTTAATTTTTAGAAATTTGAAATATATGGGGTATATTTATATATTTCTAAAATTAATAACTATATATATGTTATAACAATTTGATTGTCACACGAAATGTATTAGATACAACTCAACTCTAGAACACAGTAATTGAAGGAAGAAAATTTTGATTTTTCTTATTCAATCGTTTTTGGAGCCCACACTCAGTTCTTAAATAATTTTTTACGAGATATATTTCTGAAATTAACAAGCAGTTATTGGTGTCAAAATTTTCTTGGGAAATTGGTTCTTGAATATCATACTTGGATTTTGGTTCTTGAAGTTCAAGCTTGAAAGTTTAGATTTTGAAGTTTGAAGAACGAATACAAGGATTTCACCAATTCAGAAAATCTCTGATACATTGCAAATGTGAAAATCATTACAACTTTTTTCTATTCTTTTAAATATCTGATATGCATGATCGTTTGTTGTTTTGGTTTTTAATTATTCAATTTGATTAAATAAGTTTTAGAAAATACTTTTGATATTCCCCCTAGACGGACTGTTAGTTCATAACAATATTTAAAGCCAATGCGATTGTTAAATACTAAGACTGAAGTACATTGGAATCTCTCATATGGGCTAGTCAATGTGGCTAAAGTGACCAAAATCATTGGCGATTGGTTAAGCTAAATATATTGACATCTTAAGAAGCGTTAACCAAATGACAAAAGTCTTGATGCGATATGAGGTAGCTTGGACGTTGTACTTAGATATGACAAGCTATCGTTGTTGATCGTAACATCATGGAAGAAATATTTTTTATTGAATTTTTAAATATGCAAATATATGCATCATGCATCATACTTTCCTAAATGATTGAGTATTTATTTACACCGCTTTATTATTTTCAGTAATCATGTCGTTACCACCACTCTTTACTATCTTAAACGCCAATAAACTTACTAGTGAAAATTATGTAGATTGGAAACGCAATCTTGATATCGTGCTGATGGTAGAAAAGTACAAGTTTGTGCTCACCACCCCTTGTTCCCTTAAGCTAATTGCTGAATCGACTCAAAATTAAAATGATGCTTACGCTTCTTGGCTGCAATTTGATTAGATCACCATGTACTACATCTTGGATTTTATTAGCAATGTGCTGCAACAACAGCATCAAAACATGGAAACTGTCACTGATATGATGTTGAACATAAATGAAATGTTTAGAGATCAGGGTCCTCAAGCCAAACAAGAAGCTGTGCAAAACTTCATGAACTATAAGATGAAACTTGGAACTCCTGTCTGACAACATATGACGCTGATCATTAGTTATCTGAATGAGATGGAGATCATGGGTGCTAGGGCAGATAACGAGACACAAACTTAATTATTCAATGAATAAGTTGATGTACTCACTCCCTGTACTGATGAAGGAGCTACAAGCTACTGAGACCCTATTTCTAAAGGGTAAGAGGAAGACTGGAGAGGTAAATTTTACTAAAAGCAAGTCTTCCGCCTCTGACGCTAAAAAGAAACACAAGAGAGGTCCCAAAAAGGCAAAGAAGCAGAACTCAAAATCTGCGAAAGGCAAGGGCACTGCAAAAATGGACAAGTCGAATGACAAGTGTCGTCATTTTGGAGTCGTTGGTCATTGGAAACGTAACTGCCCAGACTATCTCAAGGAGTTGAGATCTAAAAGAATAGTACTTGTTACTGAAGCCTATTATGTGGCTGACTCTACTTTTTCTTGGATTGTCGACTCTACAGCCATTAACCATATTTGTTGTTCCCTACAAGGGTTTAGAGAAATCAGAAGGCTTGACGAGGGTGAGTTCATCTTCCATTGGAGAAATGAAGCACTAGTATCGACTGTATCTATGAGAACTATCTAATTGTCATTAGATAACAGTTTTATGGTTTTATGTGATATTTATTATATCCTGGTTTTTTGGAAGAACCCTATTTTAGTAGCTAGTTTAATTGAGAAATGATTCAATTTGAATTTCATTAATAAAGATATTAGTATTTTTAAAAATGACTGCTTAATTACTACTGCAAGTTTGATAAACAAACTGTTTTACGTAAAACCAATAGTTCTAATGATATGTGATACTGAAGTGAATGTTGATTCACAAAGGGATAGTAAAAGGTTGAAGTTTGACTCAACCGATCTAACTTATTTATGGTACTTACGCCTTGGGCATATTAGCCTGGACATGATTAAAAGACTTACAAATGATAGTTTTTTACAAACTTTAAGTGTGAAATCACTACCCATATTTAAATCTTGTATAGAAGATAAAATGACAAAAAGACCCTTTTCAACAAAGGGTAAAAGAGCCCCAATGCCTCGAACTCATACATAATGATATATGTGGGCCATTGAATGTGCCAAAAGTCTAAAACTTTTGAAAAGTTCAAAGAGTATAAGTCTATGGTTGAGAAGCAATTAGAGAAACAAATCAAAACATTACGATCCGATCGTGGTGGAGAGTACTTGCTAGGAGAGTTCGAAGACTTTCTTAAGGAAAAAGGTATGCTTTCTCAGCTTACAGGACTTGGCATTCCAGAACAGAGTTGTGTGTCAGAGAGAATGAATCAAACTCTGATGGATATGGTTAGATTCATGATGAGTTACCCATCACTCTGATGGATATTTATAAATTCAGTCAGGATGATTATTTTGGGATTAATTCTTAAAAATTTGAAATATAGGGGTATATTTACAAATTCCTAAAATTAATAACTATATATATGTGATAGCAATTTGATTGCCACACGAATTGCATTAGATACAACATAACTCTAGAACACCGTAATTGATACTGATTAATACAGTGTCTAATTACAAGAGAGAGAGAGAGAAATATAGGGGTATATTTACAAATTCCTAAAATTAATAACTATATATGTGATAGTAATTTGATTGCCACACGAATTGCATTAGATACATCACAACTCTAGAACACCGTAATTGATACCGATCAATACAGTGTGTAATTAGTTAAGTATGATTAATTGTATTGAAATTAATTAATTTATTATTTATGTAATTATTTGATAATTTGTAATAAAAAGAAATTAATTAATTGATAGAGAGCAATTAGATTTATTAACTGGATTGATGAATTTCGATACAACACAAACTTTAAGAGGATATATAAAAAATTCGGTCATGATGGTTATTTTTGGGTTAATTTTTAAAAATTTGAAATATAGGGGTATATTTATAAATTCCTAAAATTAATAACTATATATATGTGATAGCAATTTGATTGCCACACGAATTGCATTAGATACAATATAACTCTAGAATATCATAATTGATACTGATCAATACAGTGTCTAATTACAAGAGAGAGAGAAATACAAGGGTATATTTACAAAATCCTAAAATTAATAACTATATATGTGATAGCAATTTGATTGTCACATGAATTGCATTAGATACATCATAACTCCAGAACACCGTAATTGACAGTGATCAATACAGTGTGTGATTATAGAGAGAGGGAGAAATAAAGTTTTCTCCCCCCACTCACATGTTGCTGCCGAATTTAAAATTGATGAAAGAAAATTTTGATTTTTCTTATTTAAATTATCACGAGATATTTTCTGAAATCATTGAGTGGTTATTGATGTGAAGAAAAAATTGAGAAATTAGTTCTTGAATATCGTACTTAGATTTTGGTTCCTGAAAATCTATTAATAGGAGCTTAAAAAATATTGTAAAAAAATTGTAAATATTTATTTCAATGTCTATTAATTGATTACTAACTAATATCTCATTTTTACTCATTTGAGTGTAAAATTTTTGTTCTCTACTGATATGTCTAGTGCATTTTATCTTTGATATTATTTTAGTATTTTTATTGTTTCTTTTGTTATTTCATTTTCCTAATAATTATTAGTCATAAGTCAATAAACTATTACATTCAGAAATTTTTAGATGGAAATAAAGAATAAAATCTAGAATTTTTAATATGAAAATAATGAATAAAGTCTAGTATTTTAAGATGAAAAATAGGTTAATGCTAATACGGAGTAAAAACCATAATCTAGATATAATATTTGTTTAAAATACATTTTTTTAAACAATGAAAAAAGAGATATTAGTTAATGAAAATTTGATATTGAGATATTGTTAATTAATTGGCTCTGAAAAAATTGAAAACAAGATAAAATCTTGAAAAAATCTGAAAATAACATAATGATTGGCAAGTATTCAATTTTTTTAAATAATTAATGGAGTAGTTTTAAATTTTGAAGGAAAATATTGGTGCATTTGTATATAATCTTAAATGTGGTTAGATATATTAATTGTTCAAAATTAAAACGTTATTTATTATTTATTTGAAATCTGAAATTTTATTTATTATATTGATACATTGTTTAGGGATTGATTCATTCCAGTTATGGTGTAATACTAAATTATACAGATGATCATGATGAGGTATAGGTAAAATCTCTCTTATAATTATTTTGGACAGTTGAATCCATAAAAAAGTTAGGTGTTAAAAAAATCAATATTGTTTCTAATGATGATCGTACCTCAAATAAAAAGATATATCTTAATTATCGTATATCTCTTCAACAAGTTTAGTGATGAGTATAACAGTCTTATCTTTCTGATGGAAAGAAGAACCAATAATAAGATTTTTGAAAAATTTCAAAACAAACAAATTCAAAGAAATCTTTTAATTTTTGATTTATTATGTTCAACTCTATGTATTCCTTTATCCATTCAGTTATGGTATAATACTAAATTATAGAGATGACCATGATGATTATAATTGAATCGACTAATTTAAATGTGAATATGAAAAATGTAAAAAGAAAAAACGTACTGATTAACAAAATCTAAAGTAATAGTTTGGTCAAATTAATTAATTGAGAAAAAAGGTGTTAAGAGAATAAAAAAGAGTGGTCAACCTAGATACGCTATTTTCTTAATTATTATTATTATTATTATTATTATTATTATTATTATAACGGTTATAAAATGATTCCCACCAAGAGTATATATGGTCGGTTCGGTCGGTTTTTAAGATAAAAATAAGACTCAACCGGAATCCATGGTCTTGAAATAATGAGCACCGAACCAATCAGTTATGTCGTAAAATAGCTAGTTGATTCCGTTAGGCTTTTAGGTCTACCAAGATTTTTTTATAATTTTTTAAGAGTTGCATCCATAAACTTAATTATAAATGTTTCAAAAAATTGTAGGAAAGTTTTAGACTGAACGAAAAGTTTAGCTTTTTCTAAATCTAAGACTGAATTGACATAGTTAGTTAAAAAATCGACCAAACTAAATTTTTAGTTCAGTCTGGTTTGGTTGATTGATTTGATCGATTTACACCCTTTATCATGGAGCGGTTATTTATCGACCTTAGCTGGTGATCTAGGTTGTTTTCCTTTCAACGATGAAGCTTATCCCCCATCGTGTCACTGGCTGACCTTGATCATTGTTGTTTTAAGGTCATATCTAGTATCCATAGTTTGACAAAAAATGCATGCTGGTGACAGAGAATTATTTAGCTTAGATATCATATGATTAGGTATCATATGAACATGCTCATACAAGAGGAGCAATTAACAATTGAATCTCATTTTTTCATTATTTTTATTTTCGTATCAGTAATAGTGCGGAAAGAAGGAAAAATAGTGTTGACTACGGTTTTGAGCCATAAGACATGGTTTCATAAAACCTTACCATTTTTCCGATCTAAATAAAGTATGTTTACATGAGGAAGATTTGGCTCACATGTTCTATTCGATACATAGAGGAAAAGAACGCAACACAGTATTCTTAAAAAGGTAAAGAAATCAGAACAAGACAAGATGATACGGATCAACCATTTCTTCTTGTACCAAAGATCTTACCATTTCTGAAAGAATTAGCAGTTTTTACACAGTCCAAATATCTTGCTTGCTATTTTTTGACGTTGTTCTAGACATTTACCCAATTGAATGCATGGCTATCTTGGAAGGTCTCACGTTTGCTCAGAACAACAACATTCTGATCGATTTTGTCGAATCTAATTTAGCAAAGCTTGTGTTGCTATCACGTCACATAAAGTATTGCTATCTGAAACAGGAAACATGATCCAAGCCATTAAGTCTTGTATTAGTTGTTTCTCAAACTGTAACGTGAATCATATATTTCGTGTTTGTAACTCTGTTGCTGATAGACTTGGTCGTTTTGTTATTTCTAGTTCCTCTCCTGTTTGTTGGTTTGACTCTATTCTTATTATTGTAGAGCAACTCTGTTTCTTTGAGTGTTTCTAATATATATTCTCTAGTTTAAAAAAATAAATTCCTATAATGGCTAAACGCCAAAAATATTAATAAAAATAAAATAAAATAAGTGCAATATCACAGAGCTTGGAGGTTTGACGGCCCAGAGTTTGGTACTTTTGGTACTTTCGGCTCTTGCGTGGTGCCCGAGCCCAAGCCTGGTTAGAGGTAACGTGTCAACCACAAGACAATCATTATGAGGTCCATAAATAACAATCTTCTTTTGTAAAATTCTAGAAAAGCTTTAATTTTCCTTAGCTCTGCGTAACTGCGTTTTTCCACCTTTGTTTCTGAGCCACATCCATGGCTTCTTTGTTAGCCAACGGTATTTCGAGCTTCTCGCCCCACCCCACTTCCGATTTACCAAAACTCTCAAAAGGGTTCGACCTAAAGGTCAAACTCTTCAACTCCCCCAAACCCAGAACAACCGATTCAAAGCTCTTCAGGATCCGTGCAGATGTTAGTTACGACCCGAAAACAATCGATTCGGGTACGAGCTCTTCAGAAAGTAAGTACTCAACTTCAACTTCTAGCACCAATGACAAAATTCAGGAAATTCTTCGTAATCGTGATTATGATAAGAATTTTGGTTTTACTGTGGAGATCGATTCGTATTCGATTCCTAAGGGGCTCTCAAAGGAAACAATCCGGTTAATTTCATCGCTGAAAGAAGAACCTGATTGGATGCTTGAGTTTAGGTTAAATGCTTTTGATAAATTCCTGAAGATGAAAGAGCCTAAATGGTCCGATAACTTATATTCCCCAATTGATTTCCAAAATATTTGCTACTACTCTGCCCCAAAGAAAAAGCCCACTTTGAGTAACCTCGAAGAGGCCGACCCTGAGCTTCTTAGGTACTTTGATAGACTGGGAGTTCCCTTAAACGAACGAAATCGCTTAGCTAATGTAGCGGTTGATGCTGTTCTTGATAGTGTTTCAATTGCAACCACACATAGGAAGACGTTAGAAGAGGCTGGGGTGATATTTTGTTCAATATCAGAAGCAATTAGGGAGTACCCAGATTTAGTTGAGCAGTATTTAGGGAGAGTTGTACCTAGTGAAGACAACTTCTATGCAGCTTTGAACTCTGCAGTGTTTAGTGATGGGTCTTTCTGTTATATCCCAAAGGACACTAAGTGCCCGATGCAAATCTCAACTTATTTCAGAATAAACGCCTTAGAAACTGGCCAATTTGAGAGGACACTGATAGTTGCAGAGGATAGGAGTTTCGTGGAGTATCTCGAGGGTTGTACCGCTCCTTCCTATGATAGGAATCAGCTACATGCTGCTGTGGTTGAGTTGTACTGTGCTGAAGGAGCTGAGATTAAATACTCAACAGTCCAGAATTGGTATGCTGGGGATGAGGAAGGGAAGGGAGGAATCTACAATTTTGTCACAAAGCGAGGCCTTTGTGCAGGAGCTCGATCAAAGATATCGTGGACCCAGGTGGAGACGGGGTCTGCCATTACTTGGAAGTATCCGAGTGTTGTTTTGGAAGGAGATGATACTGTGGGTGAGTTCTATTCAGTAGCTTTAACGAATAACTATCAGCAAGCAGATACTGGGACAAAAATGATTCATAAAGGAAAGAATACAAGGAGCAGGATCATTTCCAAGGGTATTTCAGCTGGGCATTCAAGGAATTGTTATAGAGGGCTTGTTCAAGTTCTATCCAAGGCTGATAATGCTCGGAACTCCTCACAATGTGATTCAATGCTCATTGGGGATACTGCGGCTGCCAACACCTATCCATATATCCAGGTCAATGTTCTTTGATCTTGTCCTGTGTATTTGTTTGCGTTAGACAGTAATGTATATAGTTTTATGCTGAAATAGCCCTTTGTAAGATGACCATCTAGATCTGCATTATTTCAGTTGCTCTGCCTTCCTTCTAAAATGACCTTCGAATAGGCAGCTAAAGTTTCCTAGACATCACTGCTTACTTTGGGGAACGTTTGAAAGTTAAAAGTGTTAGTACTTCGTACCAATATTACTTTGCAATGAGGAAGGACCTTAGAACTTTAATTTTAAAGTTTGTATTTTCTTTTTTTGTGTATAATATTTGAAAAGAAAGAAACCTTAGATTTTTCGAAGGTAATAGGGATAAAAATGCTATATGTAGTTTCTTTTTAAGTACAGTAAGGGATAGGTTGTGGAACCATAAAGGTTTCCCTGACTCTGATACCAATAGGTTTTTTAAAGCTTAGTGTTCCTTGCCTCTTCATGCTTTAACCGGGTAAGGCTTGGGAGCTTGTTTGTTGTGCTGTTTATCTCATGTTTAAAGTGGCCCTTGGGTTATGCTCTTGTAGCCTGTACAATTTTTCTTCATAGTGCATTTACCCATATTTGTTTTTGCTTTGCAATGTAATATGCTGAGTGATGCGCATGATGTCTTAATAAGGGATCGTTTGAACTCAAACTTGTTCAAACGGGTCATCGAGAAGTCAATTTAGACAAAAAGAAACGAAAAAAAAGTTATATGGGTGATTGCTTGTGAAGAATTTCACTTTCACTGTCTTCACTCTTCATTGTGTAGAAAATTGGAATCTTGCATTGAAAAGTTTCTGATTAGTTAGCGCGTTCGTTTCTTTTAACAGGTGAAGAATCCTACAGCTCGAGTTGAACATGAAGCGAGTACCTCCAAAATTGGTGAAGATCAGTTGTTCTACTTTCAACAAAGAGGAATAGACTACGAGAAAGCCATGGCTGCTATGATCTCTGGTTTCTGTCGCGACGTCTTCAATGAGCTTCCTGACGAGTTCGGTGCAGAAGTGAATCAACTTATGAGCTTGAAACTTGAAAACTCAGTGGGTTAGGTAGCTGTAAGAACTAAGCAGTTGTTTTTGTTGTACGGAAAAAGGTATGCTTATTGCAAAAACTTCAAGCTCTTGTCATTAGTCATTTAACTATAGAAGTCTGTTTGATTGTGAGCTTATATTCGAAGAAAATACGCGTGGGATGTGTATAGTTATCGACTGTCATTGTTTACTCTTTCAATTACCTTAACGCTCATGTACCAATATCAGCTGTATGAATCAGAAAGATATATCGCTTGTTGTAGATAAAAGTACTCGTCAGAATTTATATCTTTTGACTACGGCCATTTGAGAAATCAGCTATTATTATACGTTAGTTGGAGCTGGAGTTGATATTTTTCCCAATTGCATTACAATTCTGTGTTCACTACCACCTTTAGCGTTCTATTAGGATCGGAATGAACTTTTTGATAGTAGTATGATTATTGTTGCAAAACTAATCTTACACTTGATACAGTCGTTGAAATTTGATTGTCAAAGTCTTGGGAATAACTCATACTCAAACGTTAGTTTGGGAGTTGAAGATTGTCACAAGCTTATATTCTTATCTAAAGATATATTCTTAGTTGTGAGATTATTTTCCCAACACCACCATCACTAATTGTTTGTTTTTTGCCTAGTCATTATCACATGAGATGATAGTACTAGGGCCACTCATGTAGTCGTATTTGAGTTGATTTTGATATCATGTCAAAGTCTTGTGACGTAACGCTTATAAAAAATTAGCTTATGAGTTTTGGAGTGCGCCAAGTATGTATTAGACAAGACATATTCTCATTCCATGTGAGATTATTTTCTCAATAGTCTTGATCTAATTAATCGATGAGATTGAACAATCAACAAGCTGATAAATGGTTTTAATGGACAGGTAAAACTGGCGAAGTTTCCTCCTCTATTGATGATCATACAACTTTTAACTAAAAATATCAATATCAGAACTTTGTAATGGTTGTCGTTGACGCCCCCAGCAGTTTTGTGAAAGATTTGCAGAGCAATTCGACGGCGGCCTACTTGCTTTAAGGAGATAGAAAGCACTGTTTGGGGGAATATTGAGATTTTATGTTTTTGAATTAAAAAATATATCTGACAAGTAGTTTATCAAATTGACTATTCCATAGAGAAAATTTATAAAAAAAGAATATTTATTTTCAAGGACGGAGTCAGGATTTGGGTACAGTGAGTCGGCCCCTGTTTGCGGTGAATATACATACATACTAGGTGGATTGACACGTGCAATAAGAATTACAGTATTCAAATTTATATTGCAAACAAAGTCTAACTTAGTGGCTTAGATATAAAATCACGATCAATTTCACCATAACTCTCATTGACTCGGTGCTATTTGAATAACAGTTACAACTTTCAAAATCTCATACAAGCAAAGTTTAATTTAGATATTTAGATACAAAATCTTGATGCATTAGCTCACCTGTAATTAGTGTGAGCATCAACATCATTCCAGTCACCTTAGTTAACTAAATAAAGAACATAAGTTGATAATCTAATAATGTGTGACCCATATTTCTCAAAATACTTAAAATAAAATGTCTAAAATGTCAGAACAAGTTCGAGCACGGCATGTCAAATCAACAAGAAACATAAGAAATATATCAAAATCACTATCCAAATATCAACATTGTACAATTTATTTAGGCATACAGAGTATATCCTCAACGAAAAATAGATCAGAAAATAGAAGTCTAAAATGGCATAAAAGTTTCAAATAAACTGAGAATCAGATCTTAAAATATCCAACCAACTAAACTCTTTCATCTTAAAATGTACATAACTCGAACAACTAAAACTAAAGCTTTAAATGAAAATATATAATCATGAACTGGTTAAACAAATAGGTTGAAATTTTTTATCAGAAACAAAGCTTTTAAGATCTATTAACGATTGAATTGAGAAATAGAACAACAAAACAACATATTGCAATTTGCAGATCAAGAAAAAATGAAGATTAAGCTAGTTAATGCATCTAATCTAGCAAACCAAAAAGATCTACAAATTCAAATCAAAAGAAGGGAAATCAACGCTCAACATAGCAACATATTACAGTGGAATAGAGAACAAAGTGACAGAGTGAGAGACCTCGTTCAAGTCGTTGTCACCCTCTGTTGCTCGGGATACATGGACATCATCGCCGTCGGGAGGGAGAGGGACTAAGGGAGGAGGCTGGACGTCGTCGCCGTCGTGAGGGAGAGGGACTCAGGGAGGAGGTTGGACGTCATCGCTGTCGGGAGGAGAGGGACTCAGGGATGAGTGTGATATTTGGGGGAGATTTAGGGAATTTTGGGATTTTAGGTAGGGGTTAAAAATTAAAACTATTAAGGCTAAAATTGAATTAAAGGACAAAAACTTAATGGTATTTTGCAGAAGTATACCCCTAAGATTTTGAATTTGTAGAAATATACCCTAAAACTAATTTGTGCACTCTTTAACCCCTCGCTCATCTCCCTTCATTTTTTTCATTGTTTTTACCAATGCCCTTCTTACATAGTGTCCAATCAAATGTCAAAATCAAATCTCCATACCCATCTCTATAACCCTCATTTCTGCTCCTTTGTTTTTCATTTCTCCTATTTCGTCATTTCTTCATCTTCTTCTTCCTTTTGCAAAATTAGTTTGCTTTCACCGTATTCTTCATTGTCAAGGAAAGCTACTTCATCTTCAAGGAAGGCTTGCACGTATGAATTTTGTAAAAAAATTTCTGGAAAGCTTAAAGTTTCATGGGTTTCTCTATTCATGAGTTTCCTAGCATTTTTTTCGAACAAAAACATTCAGGATGTTGTTTGACGTTCATGTAGTATACATGATGACTACAAGATAGTCATGTAGTGTACTATAGGACTACACGTGTACTACACGGCCCTCGTGTAGCCATTGTGTACACTTCACGCAATGTACACGCTCCTCGTGTAGAACTCGTGTACACTTCATGATCATTTTATAATGCATTTGGAAGTTCATGATGCACTATAAGAGTATCGTGTAGCATCTTGTACACTACAAGAGGAATACACGATCATCATGTAGTGTCATCGTGTATTGTACATGATGACCACATGATGATTGTGTAGTATTTGTGTACACTACACGATAACACTACAAGATGTTTGTGTAATTATCGTGTACACTACACGATAACACTAAACAATTATCATGTAGTCCTCATGTAGTTCACTACAAGAGTATCGTGTAGTGTACACGAGCAGTACAAGATGCTCGTGAAGTGCCATCGTGTAGTGTACACGAGGACTATATGATCAACCTGCGGTCATCTTGTACAATACATGATAATGTACATGATGGTCGTGTAGTCCTCGTGTATGGTACACGATGATCATGTAGGTCTCGTGTACACTACACGATGATTACATGATCATCCAGTAATATTCCATTTCATTATGTAGTCTCCTTGTACTGACTTCCTGCATTGATGTATATACAGATTTATCTGAAGTTAGGATATTTGTAATCCATGATGGAGATTGAGTGAAAATGGTTCAACATGGTCTTTTAATGGAGAGAAGACCAAATTATTGGAGATATCAACTAACTACATATACCACGAGCTATCAGGCATATTGTATGAAAAATTTCAAATAAACCCATCAAAGTATCATATGCTCATCAAATTTCTTTATAAAACACATGTCCTCTGCCCTCCTGCTGAAATTTTAAATGATAGAGATCTATAGTTCTTTGTTAAAGAAAACATATCAGAATCACTTAGAAGCCCACTATTCGTATGTACCAAACCAAATTTTTTTTCATCTCAAAGTTGTGTTCCTCAAACCACAATTTGAAAACAACCTCAGGTTCCTGACACTACTGAATTTTATCAAAGCTGGGTTCTTGAAACCACAACATCACAGCAACATCTACATGAAAATATTCATTGCTTTGAGAGTGATCATCATTTTGAAAGGAACTATCATTATGATGCTGATTTTTGTCATGAACTTGGTGATGATAATGAAAATTTTGAGGATGAGGATGTTGATGTTGATGTCGATGATGATACGAGTTTGATCAGGAGACAATGACCACGCCAACCCTGTAGATGACCATGATGAAGTCATCCGTGGAGACGTCCATACAACAATTTCAGACTTAAATATTGGTCCCAAATCCGAGACCACTTGTCCTTTGCCATCACGACTGATTTGAATGAACAACGTCCCGGGTTTAGTGAGCAATGGGCTGATTTGAATCAACAACGTCCCGGGTCTAGTGAGCAACGGGCTGATTTGAATCAACTTGTATCAGACACAATAAATATGGATGAGTTGTATAGTGACAAAGCCAAGGTGGTTACAATTTGTCGTATTATGGTCATCCGAAGAAATTTTGAGTTTCGAATCTTCAAGTCATCACCTTCTTTGTTGGTACTTATATGTGTTAAGAAAACATGCACATGGAAGTTGCGGGACATGAAACTAAAAAACTGTTCATTCTTCAAAGTTACAAAGTTCATCAATACACATACATGCACATTCAAAGTATTGAGGTATGAACATCATCAGGCTACATCCACATTCATTGGTCACACTATAAGGTCCAAATACACGGGTGTTGGACGTGTATACATGCCAAAAAATATAATTGAAGATGTTCGGATTGATTTTGGTGTCAACATAAGTAACTATAAGGTATGGAGGGCTAGGGAATATGCTTTGGAGTTAGTTTGAGGGTTGCCTGAAGACAACTATAGGATGTTCCCAACATATTGTCACATGTTAGAATTGAAAAATCCATGTATTTTTTTGCCATCATAAGGACTACATGATGGGTGCACGATAATCGTGTACCCATCATGTACGTTACAAGATAATTACATGATAATTACATCATGTACACGAGGAGTACACTGATATCGTGTAACTATCATGTACTAACTTCATCGATTTTTCTTGTACACTACACGATTGTTAAACGATGACGGTGTAACCAACGTGTAGTGTACACGATGACTACACGGACCTCGTGTACCTATCATGTAGTATACACGATGGGTATACTAACCTCGTGTACCCATCGTGTAGACCATGTACTTTTTTTTATTTTAATACAATAATATTATATATTTTACAGGGACAACGACACACATAGAGACCGATGAGCAGGATCATTTTAAATATTGTTTCATGACTCTTGGACCCTCTATTCGTGAATTTTACCACTGTATACGACATGTCATTGCTGTTGACGCAACCACCTTAAGAGCCAAATACTAAGGTGTATTATTTTTCGCAATAGCAAAAGATGGGAACAACCAAGTATATCTCATTGCATTCAGCATTGCAAATTCAGAAAATAATGATTCATGGGAATGATTCTTCCATAACTTCATGGTGTAATCGGTGATCCGGCAAACTTGGTGTTTATATCTGACAGACATACAAGCATACTGAATGTTGTAGAGATTATCTTTCCGAACGCTCTTCATGGAGCTTGCATCTTCCATATGAGCCAAAATATCAAATCAATTTATAAAAAGGAAGATGCGGTCGCGTTATTTTTGAAAGTTACAGAGGAATATCGTCGATCAGAATTTGATCGGTTGATGACTCATTTCACAAATGCATTTCTGAATATCTCACAATACGTGTCGGTGGGGGGAGTTGAGAGGTGGGCTCGTTCGTGTTTTGATGAAAGTCAGTACAAAATAATGACTACAAACATCGCAGAATGTTTGAATGAGAATTTGAAAGATGCTGGAAAGCTTCCCATTACAAGCCTTATATAACATATCCGTGACATGTTACAACGGTGTTTCTATGAACGACGAACGACCGCAAGTTAAGTCACATCGCAGATGGCATATGGGTTGAGATGGAGCTTAATAAGAAGCATCTTGAATGATGTACGCTATCATTGTTTCCTTCTGACATCCACGAGTTTTGTATCACAGGTGTGGGTAGGGAAGTAGTGGTAAACTTAAAACTTAAGACGTGTACGTGTCGAGAATTTGATCTTGATCAAATTCCATACAAGCATGTGTTGGCTGCATGTCGACGGTGCAATATTTTTGTATACAGTATGTGTTCGACGCACTATAAAAATGAGGTTTTAATTGTTACGTGTACGAAAACAATACATCCTATTGAAGATAGAGCAGATTGGATCATCAGCCAGGAGGTTAAAAAAAAGGTGGTATTTCCACGTATAACGAGACAGCAAAGTGGAAGACCTATGACAGCTAGAATTTCATCTAGAGGTTTGAAGTAGTAAAAAGAAAGTGTGCACATTGTGGGCAAATTGGTCACAGCTGACAGGCGTGTAGAATTCTAATTCCTCTCTCTCAACGGAATGACCAAGCCACTTAAAATATAAATGTTGACCCTTGTTATTTTTTAAATATTAATATAAAATAAGAATTGTGGTTGTTATTTAATACTGTGATGTAGATTACACATTATGTGCTTACTTCATTGAGTCTTCATGTACACTGACCTCTTGTACCCATCGTGTAGTCTTCTACTCATTCTCTACTTACTTCATTGAGTCTTCTTGTACATTACACGATGGGTACACTGACCTCTTGTACTCATCGTGTAGTCTACCCATTTTGTACTTATTTCATTGAGTCTTTATGTACACTACACTATGAGTACAATATGATCGTGTAACAATCGTGTAGCCTACATGATGGCTACACTAACCTCATGTACCCATCGTGTAGTCTACTCATTCTCCACTTACTTCATTGAGTCTTCTTGTATACTACATGATGGGTACACGAGGTCAGTTTACCCATCGTGTAGACTACACATTTTGTACTTACTTCATTGAGTCTTCATGTACACTACACAATTGGTACACTGACCTCGTGCACTCATCGCATAGTTTACCCATTACATACATTGAGTCTTCTTGTACACTAGACGATAGGTACACGAAGATCGTGTAACCTTCAAGAAGCCTGCATGATGAGTGTGAAGTCATCATGTGGCCTTCAAGAACCAAAACCAAGCATTCAACGGTAAAACCAAGCATTCAACAACATATAAAAAAAAGTAGGCATTAAAATTTATATAGGAAAAAACCCATAAAATTAGCATAAATAATACATATCCAATTTACACATCAAAAGATTATAACGGTTTGAATTTTCCCTGTGTAAATAACTCAATTATAATAAGTTTACGTTATTCCGACATTCTCTTTTGAGTTATTTCCTGGAGATCCATCTCATATGTCAGGGCTTCGAAAAACTTTAGGGAGAATACCCCACGATCAAAGCTACAAAACACATGAAATGCAAAAAACACAATTAAATAATATGTATGAAATTCTAAGTACATAGAGGGCTTTAAAACATATGTATATTTCACTTACATGTTCTCTTGTTATGGACACAATATTGGATTATATTCTCACTTGTGTAGACTACACGATGGGTACACGATACTCATGTAGCGATCGCGTAGACTACACTATGTCTACACGATGCTCGTGTAACGATCATGTAATGTACATGAGGGGTACACGACGACCGTGTAGTCCTCTTGTACACTACATGATGACTACAAGTTGGTCGTGCACTATATTGTGTAGTGTACATGATGACTACATTGTCGTCTTCGAAGACATCATGTAGACATCATGTACACACGACGATGGGGCACACGACGAATGTTTAGTCATCGTGTAATGTACATGAGGACTACACGGTTGTTGTGTACCCCTCCTATACACTACACGATGACTACACGTTCATCGTGTACTCAATCGTGTTAGAGAACAAAATAGAGAAACTCATATAAACCCTAGAGAAACTACTAAGAAACCCAAAAACCTACAAAAATCAGAAACCCCAAAAGAAAATCAGAAACCCAGAAAAAAAAACATACCTTCTTGTGATTCCTTGTTGTGGGAGATGAACACTAAAAGATTTTCAGAGAGAGAGATGCTTCGATTTCGAGAGAGAGAGATATAGTAAATATATGAGAGAAAATTGAAGGAAATGTAAGAGTAGAGTTTGAAATGGTGAAGAGATACACGAATAGGTGAGTTTTGTGTAGGAGTGAGTTTCGAGAAGGTGTAATAATTACTATTTTTTAAACCGTCGTTTGGAGTTCGCGCAAGGGCTGTTTGGTAACTTCACCAGCTTCTTTTGTAGATGAGGTGAGCTAGAGGTCAAAGAGTGCACAAATTCATGAAGGAGTATAATTTTGCAAAATACTTTTTCTTGGGATAGTCTTCCGAAAAACCCAAAACTTAAGATATAGTTAGGGTCATAATTAAAAAATTAGTGGGGTCAAAATAAAAAAGTTAAAAATAAAAAAATTTCCATACCAAAAATTAATAATTTTTTTAGTGGGGTCACTTGACAACATCGTCACCGATTTGGTGTTCGGTTGATGAGAAATATGAAGCAAAAGAATATGGTACAGAGTTGAGAGAGAGTGTAGCCTATTTGCAGTTTATATGAATTTGTTTTTTAATTTTTGGGTGAATTTGACGATTTTCTCTGTAGCAGTTTATACGGAATTGATCTACAATCGAAATTAAGTATATTAATAGTTTTCTTATGAATTATCTTTCCTATTTTCTGTAATAGTTACACATAATTGGTTTTGGTTTATTTCTAGTTTTCGAGCAAGAGGGATGAAGAAGAATGAGGGGTCGGGCTTGGGTGCAGGAAAGGGGCATAGTACCAGATTGTATATTAAAATATACTATAAATATAATATGATATACTGATGGTATGTAAAAATATACTAATATACTATGATATACTAATAGTTTATTAAAATATACTACGGTAAATACATATAACACAATATATTATTATATACCATAGAGTATATATCTATAAACTACGTAACATTTTGCGTTGTGGTTGTTCCGCGAATAATGAGATTATGGTATTTTATTAGTGAGGGTAATCTCGTCTATTTATAATATTTTTTAAGTTTTAAAGATGAGACATTATAAAATTCGGCCATCTGTCCGAATTACAACTTTTTGGACCATTTTTTCCTTTATTTTCATATAATGACATATTTTCCTAATTGAGCTTATATTTTAAGAAGGTTTGAAAGGTAAAAATAGAATAAAAAAATTTTTCATTTTAAACCTCTTTTAATATACTAAGATGCGTTTTTAAAAATTTGTTTAATTTTAAATTTCAAAGTCATTTAATATTAAAATACACAGTTAGTAAAATTGTTTTTAAGTCATTTCTTTAATGTTAGTTTGTATTCTAAACATTACGAATAAAAAACTTATTTACGAATTATACTTGCTTTTGTTGGATTTATTGGAGTGTACATACAAAAATTCTCTTGAAGAGAATGAAATTAACAATTTTTTCATTTTATTTTTTTCCTCATAATTTAATAATATGTTTATTTTTTTTTCCTTTCATTCGTACTAGAATGGGAAACCAGAGAAATTTAAACTCTGGTTGACAATAAATAAATCATCTTACGTACCAACTGGACTAACTCCTGTGGGTTAACTCTTGACCATTGATTTCATTTTGAATGGTCTATATTTATCTAACAAAATTAGTTCTTCTAAGAAAAGTACTTAATTTGTGTAGAAAATATCTAAATCATTGAAAGTAAATTAAATGTACAGACATAACTCCAACATGAGGTTATCCAAATTATTAGTTTCCTACAAGCTGAAGCCTTGGGGATTCTTTGGGGTATGGATGCTTGGAGACCATTTAATCCCGATGATGTTCTAGTTGTCTCGGAGTGTTCGAGGTTTATTAATGTTATCAAGAATACTCACTTATCCGTTCGAGGTTTATTGATGTCATCAAGAATACTCATTTATCCACTCCTGATATTGATCCAATTGTAGATGGATGATCCAGATTCTCTCTAATAGTTTTTCTACCATTAATTTTTAATTTTGTCCTATATTTAAAAATGTCATTGCCCATGCTTGTGCTACGGAAGGAAATTTGAGTAGAGAGTCATTTGTTTTGTGCTTCCCGTTCTCAGATTTATTTTTATTTATGGAACGTGAATTATTATTATACTCGTTTGGTTGATCAATTGAGAGGTGAAACATCACAATTCATAATGAAAATATAATAAGTAAATAGCCAACAATAATATTTTTTTCTGATGTCGGCAAGACGAGAAGAAAAATCCAATTGCTTTGGGTATCAACTCAAAACAAAGCATGCTCAAGCACAATCTATATATTAATAATTTAACACTTAATTTTACTTTTAAATTGACTTTGAATTTGGATGCTTTCTGGTTCTGCCTTTTGCTATTGCGCTGAACCAAACCCAGATAAGTAGATAACCCTTTTAATTCTTTTAACAGGCTGACGTTTTGTTTGGACTTGATGAATATACCTTACCGAAAAAGGACAAAAAAGTCATTTTACTACGTGAACTATAATATGGCCGAAAAATCTTTCTCTTGTTTTTACCAAAATGGCCGAAAATAGCCGAGACAACTAATTTAGTTATCACAATTACATAAATATAAATAAATTAGTTATGTACGCCTATATAATTTAATAATTAACTTATTTATTCCGGTCATTTCTGTAATGAAAAAATCAGATGTTTTTACAATTAATTCATAGTTCTCCGTATATCTTACTCTTCATGCATTTAAATGGAAGGTGTTCTTTATTTTTATTTGCTTAATTAAATTTAGGATAAAATTACTCAAACGTATCTTCTAGTTTACTTTAATTACATAGATAGTGACGTTAGTTTCAAACTCTACACGACACCCCTCTCTAGTTACACTACCTACAAATAAGTCCATACAAAATAATTTCTTCAAAACACCTCATAGTTTGCACTAATGAATTAATTTACTGCAACGTTTTTATTAATTCGAGAACATGGTTGTGAAAATGAAACATTCAGAGACCAGTTTGGAATTAACTAGAATATACTTGGACCAAAAATGTGTTATGTGATCAAGTAATATATGTCGATATTATTTTATTGGTTAATAAATATTTCAACACTCTTTATCATAATTTTAGAAAAAATGTTAATACGTAATTAATAGAACACTTGATCAAATAAAATTATAATTTTATCATAAAAAATTATTTTATTTCGTACATCAACAATTAATAAAATAGATATTCTTGTTGTTGTGTAATGTTGCATGCGTGGTTGGTTTAAACTTTAAACTAGAGTTCTAATCACTTGCATTAAAACGGCATCTTTCTAATAACCTCCACTATGAAATATCAAATCTCATAAAAAAAGAGAGAACTACAATGAAATATTAGTGATAATTTTTCTTTTAATATTGTGAATTATGATAGCATTAATTGCTTATTCTTTTTGCTATCAAGGTCAAATTTTAGGTTAAGTTAATATCATGGTTTTCATATTTGTATATTTTATTTGCTTTTATGATATATTTTATGAAATTATTGGAGGAGTAACCAATCAAAGCCCATAAATGAGACAACTAATACATAATAATACTAACAAAGGTTACTTGTGTTCAATATAAGTCAATTCTATGTTGAAAAGAGAGGAAGGTGCAAGTAATCATTTCATAATCAAGAAAAATATTTGACAAAAAATCCTTATGAACAGTAATTAACAGTAATAATGGATTATTAAAATGACGACAGAACTTATAACATCGATTTTTTTAGTCTTACAATAATGTTAGGTGTTATTTCCACACCATCAAATTATAATAAATACATCTCGTGAAGGTGCCATATTGGTTGGTCACACTCATTTTCATTTTTCACCAAGTCAAGGCCAAATTATTCTCTAAACTATTCATTATGTGCAAACGATGCTGACTCTAGTTCTGAAAGGCACTGCTAGAGAACAACTAAGTGTAGTCCTAACCGGTTAAGGTGTTTTAGTGCGATCGAATAGTTTAGATTTTGCATGAGTTAGACTCTCACTGAAAATATTTGTGAGCAGGTCTTATATTTAACCTTCCGAACTGAGTAGAGTTTTTCTCACTCCAAAGAAGTGGGGACACGTGTGGGTTTTCACCGAAAAAAAGAAAGGCATTGTCAGTGTCAAGTCGAGAGTCGAGATTAATTTATCTCTATGTAGCATAAATGGAGATCACTTTATTACTAATTTGTATCCTTAAATTGTTTTCCTCCGGTTGTTTAGAATTAAAACTTACTTTCTATTTGATTATTTTTAAATTTATGTCGAATTATCTTACTATTTGTAGACAATCTAATCCTTAAATTTATGAAATTATAGAAAGTGACTGCCATAATATGACGATTTCTTCTTATGATTGTTTTGTGAGTATTTACGATCATGATCGTCGCTCCTTATAATTTCACGAAAAAAAGAGAGGTCTGGTCAGCTTCCATCCAGTTGTCTCTGTCTGCTCTCTACTTCGTTTGACCATAATTTTCCTTTATCGTTCTCTTTCAGAAAGGCTGCCATATGGCCATATATGAATTCTGGTCTGTTTCATGTATATAATAAATGGTAAGCTTCACTTTTGAACTTTTGACTTTTGAGCTCACACTAACTTTATCACACCCCCATTTCTCAATATTGAGATCTTCTTATAGTTCATAAAATTGGAAAAGTTATATTAAGCATATTTCATCCTTTATCGTTCGCTTTTGCTAAAAAATTAAAAAATTCGAAGTTTTTAGAAAATTGTACGGAACTACTATGAATTGTTGAAAAGCAAGTAAATGACCCAAATTGTTTAAAAAGAATATCTTACCAGGAGTTTTACCCTTTGTGTAGTAAAATGATCGTCCATCTTTTCTATTGTAAAAATGGCTAGACGGCCTAGAGAGTAATGGTAGATTAGTTGGTCATTTATCATTAGCCATTTTTTCATGGTATCTAATTTAAATAGTGGTTTATTTTTATGAATACTACAATAATTTTAAAATATTAAACACTCTTATACTGACTATGTGTAATGTATATAAATTATGGTATCTCAATTAAATACTGATTTATTTTTGTTCGCTGGTTCGTTTGTTTTGTTTTTATTTTAACTATGCGTAATGTATATAAATTAGATATGTATGATATCTAATTTACCATCGCGTAGAAAAGATCCAGAAAAAATTGATGTCGCGCATGAAACAATTCAGAAAAGAGTTAAAAAATCATAAAGATCATTGCGAAAAAACCAGAAAAATCTCAGATTCAATCAATAATCAGGAAAAATCCTCAAATCCAAGAACGGAACATTAACAATGCAATACATCTTGCGCAAATAACCAATTTTAAACCTTAACAACGCCACTTCATCACTGCTTCGAAGGAAAACACGCTGAAGGGAGAAGAATATAGCGATTTTTTCGTGCAGGAATGGCGACGAACAATCGTCGAAGAACGATGAGTAGTCGTCAAAGTGCGACCCCTAGCGAACGACGATGAACGGAGGCCGCTGACGAACAAGGAACGGTGATGAACAAAGGGCACCGAGTTCTGTGTTCAAAACCCTAGACATCACAGCTCTTTGAGAAAGATAGGGATCCAGACTCTCTCCTACTTAACAAATATAAGATAGAGGAAGTTGCACATTTTACCAGTTTTTTAGGGTTATTCTACATAAATGTCTTTTTTTAAACCCTTTTAGTAGCATAACATAATTTTACTTAGTCAGATTATCTTTTGTTTTTTCCACATAATATAATTGTATATTTATCTTTGACATGGCAGACGGTCATAATTACTATATTGAGCATGGAAATTTAACTATATGGTTGGAGAACGTTGAAATTCAAAACTAATTCGTGCATTTTTATAGTTTTTATTTGCAACTACTACACCTCCTAAACAATTTGTATTTGACTCATTTAGTTCATGCACTTAATACTTTTATAACTGAGTCTCCGTTGCATAAATTTCATCATTTATGCAGCCTCTCAAATTACTTAAAAAAAATGCTGAATTTCATTTGAAAAATCATTTAACACAAAATCCCTTAAATACGTTGAGACTGAGAGGCAATTTGTTATGATGCACTACCAAGAACTAAACTTGAAATTTAGGACGTATCACCTCAATTTTAATACATGAGTAACTTATAGAAAAATGAGAAAACCGTTGAATAAGGAAATACAAGTAGATTGTGTATACGAGAGATACGAAAGCTTGCAATTATGTACAACAATGAACTTAATTGTAAAAATTTATAATACAGCGACTAAATTACCTTAACTAATATGTGAATGCAGAACAGTTTTTGGTAAATTTGCATTTTAAAATTTAAAGAAGTATATAATATTTTTTAGATGAACAATTTTAAAGCGTGAAAGCTAGCAATTTTATACAAAACAATGAACTTAATTGCAAAAAATTCAAAATGCATTTGCTAAATTACTCTAAAATGTAAATAGAATGCAAAACAGTCTGGTATTTTTGTATTTTAACATTTATATATATATATATATATATATATATATATATATATTTAAGTATTCTAAAATTATAAAGTAATAGCATTAGTAGTAGAATGATATATATTTTTATTATTGGAATATAAATTAAAAATGATGTTCATTTATCACCGGATAGGTTTACTACCAGTTTACTCCATAATTACATTCACCTCATGGTTTTACGTAGCAATTTTCCAACTTTTAAGATATAGAAAATAACAACGAATAAAACTAAAAGTTAATAAAAATGATTTTTTTCACTAACACCGGACATATCCAGAGCGTAGTTCTCCGATTAAATCCCAAGAGCTCTGCAGAGAACGGTTAAATTCATAGTGGTCGTGAGACAACGTGCGTCTCTTGGTTTGAACCTGCAACATCGAGGGAGTAAACCCTCAAACCTACGTGATCATTTGCGATGCTGACTCTGGGTTCTAAAAACGATTTTGAATAGAAATGTTCTTGAAAATAATTTGTCATAAAATAACTTCAAAATTTATTACATAAAAGTAAAAGATAATAACATGTTTCTAATGTTTCTTTCTTTTGTATCCAGAAAATAACCTTTCAGAAATTGACAATTGATATTAAACTTGTCAGTGGCCCGCCAATGATTATTATACATGAAAAATAAAATAAGTATACACTAATTAAATAATTGACTAAAGTTATAGTGACCAAGTGATGTCTTAATAATTCATATTTTAATTTATCAAATTATTTTAATAAGTTATAAAATATTAATCTATGAAGGATTAACAAATAATTTGATCATTTATAACTTAATCGATGTAGAATTATTTTAGAAAATATATGATTTTTTTCTTGACAAAAAAATCATCCTCTTGGTCAGTTTTTTAAGTAATTAATTTAAAGAAATAACGCAAGGCCAGCATAAAGGCCGTCCTAGTTTTCTTCTTTTCTTCTTTAGGGAAAAAATCGATTTACACCCCTAAATTTTGATTATTCGATAATTTATATTTTTAAATTATTTTTTAACATCAAATACCTTTTAAGTATGAGAAATAGTCATTTATGCCCCTCCCCATTAACTTCCATTAAAATCTAACAGATTTTTTTAATTACATTATAACTGAAATTAAAAATATTAATAACTAAAAATTACTAATTACATTAAAATAAACTCAAAAACTCAAAAAACTAAAAAAAAAAAAA
>QANY01006295.1:50023-103394 GCA_003255025.1 Datisca glomerata
ACCCCCCCCCCCCACCTCATATAATTAGTTTAATTAGTGTTGTTATTGATATTCTTAATTTTAGTTTTGATGTAATTAAAAAAATTCTGTTACAAACGAGGCTGCATCTCATGGGTTCTACTTTACCGAGGTTGTCTGGTGATGTCCTTGTTTGGCCGTTCTGAGATACTGGTCGTTGGGCTGTTCTTGATTTGGTTGTGTTTTTTTGTGCGATTAGGCTGATTAGTGTGGTTAATCTACGGTGTACCTTGATTTTTCTTATGCTAGATGCTAGCTTGATAGTGTAGGCTGATAGTTGAACTGTTTATGCTTTTTCTGGTTTGGTATAATTTTCTGCTTTGGTTTGTTCTGTGCGGTTCCTAGGTGTGGGTTCTGTGTTGTATCTTCGTTCTAGTACTGTTCTTATCTATCTGCAATGTGTGCTCTTTGTGTAGTATTATGGTGTGTTATTATTGCCTATCAAGCTCTAAGCATAGCACTATAATGACTATTACTATAACAACCCAAAAATTTAACCAAGTTTTAGTTAAATATTTTACCAAAAATATTGTGGAAGCTAGGTCAAGAGATCCATTTGGTGAATGTACTTTCGAAGAATCACGAGGTCGAAGAAGCCACATGGGAACGCGAAGAAGAAATTCAGACTTGTTATCCAAACCTTTTTGAAGATTGACTCAGAAATATTTTCGAGGACGAAAATTTTCATAAAGATGGGAGGATGTAAGACCTGACTTTTATGGTTAGTATACTGGCTAATTATTTTTCTTAGAATGGTTAAGTATTTTCTTAGTATAGCTCTCATTATTATTATTGTTGTTTTGTTTTCTTAGATAATTATAATATAGACATTTTTTATCGTAGGTTCTTGACATGTCGGCGCACATACTGTAAAAATATTAGATCAAAATTTGATCTCTGTAGTTTTAAATAATTTTTGAAATTTAGGGTTTACTTCAGTATTGAGATCAACTCCATTTGATCTAAAATTTTTACAGCAATATTTTTGATATATCCCTAGTAACTCCGTAAAGTTTCAAAAACAATGTATGCGTCTTGTCTACTGGAACTTATTTTTGAACCTTACTATTTACTTAGAGGGAAAAAGTTTTTCGTAACGATTTGATTTTCATGTTTTCATACTCAAATGACATCGGATTTTCACAAAACTTTTTTTGAGAAACCCTAGTATACTCAAGGTCATCTCGCATGAACTTTATAATTTTAAGACACCCTAGTTGAGTTTATGTTACTTTGTTGAAGTTTATTTATTTTTACTTATATTCTATCGACAGACATTTATGACTAAATATAAGTTGTTATTTGACATTTCAAAAATTTCATAATACATCAGACTTTGTTTACGTTAAATATCAGTTTGATTAGTTTTTTTTTTAAAAAAATTGACCGAGCTTCCGCAAGTTTTTTTTGGATAAATTATATAAAGGAATTTGGGATAAACTTTTAGGCTGTTACAGTTATATATCTAGGATATGCTCTTTGTATAAGTGTAATATTTTTTGTTAATATATTTTTGCCTTTGTTAATATATTTTTGCCTTTGACAAACAAAAATCTGTTAGATTTTAACAGAAGTTAATGGAGAGTATAAATGATTGTTTCTTATATTTTAAGTGTATCTGATGCTAAAAAATAATTTAGAGATATAACTTATAGAATGATCAAATTTTATTTAAGGGTGTAAATTGATTTTTTTCCTTTTTCTTTATACCAAAAACAATAGCGCACAGGCATTTGACTCCATCACCATATATGACCCCCTCTCGTATGAGTCGTATGACCCAAACACTCCCAATTCGCTCTCTCCATTTTTTAATATAAAAGCCATTGCTTCATCAAAATTTTTGCTTAAACACCTCTCTCTCTCTGTTTCTCACTCTAACTTTCTCAGAGCTTGATAAAAACTACTTACAAAAGGGAAGATGAGTCATATAATTAGGAGACAAAATGGGTATTCAAAGATAGAAAAGGAAGACCCAGAAGAGAAAATCCATCAGAAAGCACAGTTCTTGATCTACAAAGCAATGGAGAAAGCAGACTCCATAACAAGACCTTCATCTGGAAGAATCAGAATCCGTAAGCTGAAAATTAGGATTGGGAAGAGATTAAAGCAGATTAAGAAGTCTGTTTTGTTAGCTAAAGTTGGAATTTGCAAACAAGTCATTTTCCAGTTTAAAACTTGTAAGCACTTGTTTAATCTTCCTTCTTCTCTTTTTACCTCAAGTTGAAATCTGTTTCACTTGTTTAAGCTTAGTTTTTATGCTAATTAATTATATTCTGCAAACTGCATTTTTGGACCATAAAGTTTGGGTTCTATGTCAATTTATTACTTAAAATTCCAGTGTTGTCAATTTCATCTTTTAAGTTTCAATTTTCTCAATTTGGTCACACAGTTTCGCAACATCTATTAATTGCTTATGTAAAGAAACTGGGAGAACTTTGGTTCCTTATTCAAATCAGTATTAGTGAAACGTGTGCAGTTTTTTTTAACTAGCCAAAACCGGCTAAGCAGAATCCACGATTAAAACATCCCAAATAAATTAAGGTAGGGAGACCCCCACCAACCTATATCACCCGATGACCATGTCACAGACCGGGTCAATCTGTGAGCAGCTTTATTGCAAGAACGAGAAACATGAAGGCATGTCAAAACTTGACAATTAGAGCAAACTCCAACTGATCCTCACCGCTCGATGACAACGTCGTTGAATCCGATTCAATAAGTTGGAGCTTAATCCTTTTCTCGACAGCCCAAGAGAGCCCTTCTCGCAAGGCTATAGCTTTAATACGATGAACAGGCAAAGCGTTCTCAAAATGAGCTGAGAATGCCCCAATTAAATTACCATCATGATCACGGGATAAGCCACCTCTCAAAGCCCCACCCACATTTAGCTTAATACTCCCTGCAGGTAGCTTCCTCCACCCCCTTCTACATTGTGTCATGATGAGGCAGGCCGAACCTCAGTCAAATTAGCCGCGATCAAACTCCGGTAAATAGTTATCCACCCATGATGTGATATCTGATAGAGGAGAAGACCTACCTCCATGAATACGTTTATTACGACGATGTCAGATACTCCAGCAAATTAGAGCCAAACTATGAAGAAGCTTAGAGTAAAAACCAGAAAAGAAGATATCAATAACATCCATGAAAGCCCAACTCTGACCAGATTTTGGAAAAGGACAGAACCACTCTTCCTTTGCGCAAACAGATTTGGCAAATAGACAAAAAAGATAGCATGCACTATCGACTCAATCTTCCTGCACAACTAGCATCTCATCTCCAAACATACTTCCCGTCGAAATAGCGATGAACCAAACGTGATAAGATCAAGGGAAGATAGATAAATGTCAAAGTTTTTTCCACCACCAGGAACACGCACACCCAGACGACGAGTTGTCCGCAAAACCAAAGAAATACATAAGTTGTGCACGCTCTTAACAGAATAAATTTCATTGCAATTATAATGTCAATCCCCATCACCCCGGAATCACCACCAAGGACCCAACAACTTGAGGGCTTGTTTGGAAGCCTATTTTATAAAAGTTTTTCACTGTTTATTTTATAAAGACTCGTTTGGAACTAGTTGAAAAAACTAAAACATAAAACTGCACTTTCTTTCCTCTTTTTTCTTGCATTTCTGTCTCAGAACTGTACTACTCATAATTAAATGACTGGGTCAACACATCAAGTTCAGTCTCCTCAGAAAATGTAAATAATGGGAGCCAAAATTGCAATGGGCAATAAAACGTGATTCTATTCTTCTTGGTGGAGATTTTACCGGTCAACACTTTCAGCCCTTCAATCTCCCGCAAAAATGGAAACTAACTAAAGAAGATCAGTGACCAATATTACTGACCCATTAATGACATACGAAAAAGAAATAGAGGAAATACATTTAAAAAGAAAGAGAAATCCAGCCCTCCGCAAAGCCCAATTTCCTCATAATTTCTTTCACACGATCCTATTTCATCACCCCATCATACGCTTTGCTCATGTCCAGCTTAAGAGTTGCAGAGCCAAGTTTCCCTTTACGCTTAATCTTAACGAATGCACCATCTCAAAAGCAACCAGCACATTATCTGTAATCAATTTATCCTTAATAAAGACACTCCGAGCTTCTGAAATTATTTCACGTAGAAATAGATTTCAGTCTATTAGCAATGTATTTTGAAATAATCTTGTAGACTTAGAGGGCGAAAATCAGGAACCTTTTTAGGATTCTCAGATTTTGGAATTAAAAATAGCTGGGTTTTATTCAGCTTACCGATATCCTCTCTGTTGTTTAGACAATCCATGCACATAAGAGTAACTTTTTTTGAGGTAGGCACGTATAAGTAACTTCCTGTCTAACAATATCCCAGTATTTTTCATAGAATAAGGCCGAGGAATCATCCGGTCCGAGTCTTTTGAGTGGGGACAGACCCATTATAGAGCTTTTAATTTCTTCCGGAGTAGAGGGAGTCAGTAAATAATCATTCATTTCCTGTGTCACTTTTTGCTTCACACAACTAACCCCTACATCAATTTCTCTAGGAGAAGGACACGAAGAAGAAGATAATTTTTGAAATACTGATCAACGGAAAAAGAAATACCTTCAATTGTGGCTGTCTAAAAGCCTTCCTCATCTAGCAACTAAGTAACCGTGTTCTTCCTTCTTCGTTTAGAGGCTTTGGCATGGAAAATTTTGGACTTTCTATCACCTTCTTTAAGCCAGTCCGCCCTCAATCTCTGCTTTCAGTAAAGTTCTTCCTGAAATTTCAGTTTTTCAATCTCTGAAAAAAGCCACTGTATATTATTGTTGTTTGCCTGGTCCGAATGGTGGTTTTGCAACCAGATAATCCAGTAAACTTCACTCTCCTTGAGTTTTTTTCCGAACATTCCCAAAAGTTTCTGAACCCATTCAGCTTCGATGAATAAGAGACCTCCCACCACCTTTGCAATAGACGAGCCTCTGATTAGAATTTCAGGCTTAAAAAACAATATCCTTGCTTCGATAATCCCCGGCCCAATTCGCTTTAAATACAAAGAGAGAGAAGATCAAGAACATACCACTGTAAAGAATAAAATAATAAATAACCAAGGATAAAACATAAATAAAAAATTTGACCCCAAAAAACTTATACATGCACTTTCAACGAATTTTAAGTGTGATCATATAATATATATATGATATATATATATATAGAATATATTACATTTATCACATAAGTATATATAACATATATTTACATACAATATAAATTTATAGCAATTACATGCGGGTGTAGAACAAAATTAAGCACGTGAATTTTATTTTATTTTTGAAAAACATATAAATGATTATTTTTTATACTTTTCATACTTGTCGTCATTTTATAAATTTTTTTAACATTGGTCCATTTTTGAACAATACTAATACAAAAATCCGTAGATTACTTGAAAGTTTCTATTTGAGACTCCTGAAGACAATGCACAGAATTAAGTGCAAGTTACTTAAATAACAATAACGATTAATTGCTAATGACCCAGGAGGCTTCGTTGTCAATAAGCCCATTGAACTTAATTGATAAAAATTGATGAGCCCATCAATTTAGTTCATTAAGCCCATTGAACTAAATTGACAAAATTAAAGAAAAATTAGAGAATTAAACCGCTTTAAGTTTAAATTTTATATTATATCTTTTAATTTTATATTTTTTTTTATAAATGATCAGATTCTTCATTTAATTTGTTAGTTAGTTATGATTTTATTTGGTCATTTATGTTTTTACCCTTTAAATAATTAACTGTATCTTTTTTAATTTTTTAATATTTTTAATATTCTTCTTTCCTCCTCCATTACTTCGACTTCCAATCAATACTTAGGCGTTCTTCTAAGAAATCAGGTTTATTATTAGTATTCTGCTGAATCATTATTTTTCATTGCATTTTTTATTGTTAGAATCAGGTCTGCTATTAGAAAATTAAGATTCTAGTTTCGTTATCCTTTTTTTATTTTGATTGTTAAATCATTCGAGACCTAGTTTTTATGTAACAATTCTCTTCCTCCCTCTATTTCTGATTTTTGAACGAGAGAGAAAAGAAAAATGAGGGGTCGGGCTTGGGTGTGGGAATGATTATGGTATCGAATAGTATATAAAAATATACCATAGTACTATGGTATACTGATAGTATATTAAAATATACTACGATAAACATGCATAACACAATATATTATTATATGCCATAGATTATATATCTATTAGGGTTGTTATGCGGATAACGCGAATAAAGTCATTTATTAGTGAGAGTAATCTCGTCTATTTACAATTATTTTAAGTTTTAAAGATGAACCATTATAAAATTCGACTATTAATGTAAATTATAATTTTTGAGTTGTTTTCTTATTTATTTTCATATAGTTATTTATTTATCTAATTGAGTCAAAATTAAAATTTTAATAACCCATTAAATTGACAGCTTATTAAAATTTTCATGCTAATATATTTCATGGAAAAATCATCAAATATATTTAGCAAATCAACGAGTCTTTTTTGAATTCATCAAATTCAACGTATTAATGATAACGCATCGAACATGGCTCCACTCCTTTTAAGGTTGTTTAAATGCTCAATGCGAATAAAGTTTTGCTTTTATAAATGAGATTAATGATATATGGCTTCATACTATGTGACAGACCAACACTAAGTTAAAAAAAATCTATAAATAAAACATCTATATATATTCATATTATATTAAAATAGATTTAAAAGGAAGAAAGTTTTGATATCCTCCTTTACCCTTTAAACTCCTTTAAAATATCAATTAAATTAGATATTTCACTCATTTTTATTTATTTTATTTATACAATAAATTTTATAAATAATTTATAAATTAAATATGTTTAATACTATTGTGTAATAGGAAAGTGAATAATGTTCGTAAAAACAAACTTTAAGATTTTTGTACATACAGGGAATCATGATTTTTAATTGTTCATACTTCTTTGTTATTGATTTATAAAATTTATATTATGTAATATTTATCTTATTAGCAACATAAAAATTTATATAAATGAACTCAAAGAAGACATTAATATATTTTCTAACAATCCATTAACGATATAATCATTTATTAGAAATATGACAAATTGAAAAAACAAGGTCTTTTCTATAGTATTTTAAAAAGCAATGCTATATAGCATAATTTCAAGCATTTTTAATTTTAAGTTCTATGAAAACTGTTTTCTAGCACCAAAACTTCTAATATATATAATATCTAAATTTTATATTCTAATATTTTTATAAGTTAATCGGTAACTCATTTTATATACAACGTGCAAAGCATGATGTATGGAGAGGGTCTCATGTTATTTAACCAGAGAATTTAATTGATATATTATTTATTTCAACGTACAATATAAATTTGATTTCATAAAATTTAAAAGATTAGTATATTTTCTCTTACTTTATAAAAAAAGAAAGAACAATGAATATGCTTAAGGTTTTTCAATGTTAGTGAATTAATAAAAAAACTAAATTTATTACGTGCAACACACGTACGTTTCTACTAGTATATTAAAATGAGATTAAATGAAAAAACTTTTGATTCTCATTTTTACCCATTAAAGTCTATTAAAATATAATACAAATTAGGTATTTCACATTTTCTCATTTAATTCCTAAATAAAAGGTTTTTTCATAATAATTTATTTATTGATAGTTAGTAAAATTAAATATTTTTATAGTATTATATAATTAGAAACATGAATATTTGTACTATGAAAGATTTTTTAAACAACAAATATTTATTTAAGTCAATTATAATTTGTTCGTAAAAATTTATAAATTAGCATTTTATAATATTTATGTTATCAGGAATATGAAAATTTATATACATAGATTTAGAGAAATGCATTAATATAAGTTTTAGTAAGAGATAATATCCCTTAATATGATAATTGTTTATTAAAAAAATAACAAATTGATCAAATAAAGTTATTTCTAACACTATTCAAAGATGAGTGCTATATAGTACAATGTTAAATTTATAAACAAGTTAATGTATTTATTATTATTACTATTTTATTTCTAGTTTAGATTTCATAAAATTTTGAACAATGTATTTCTTTTAGTGTTATTATTAATTTTAAATCATATATATTAAACTGGTATAACATGTACGAATTGGTACTTTTTAGCTAATATATTTAAAAAGAGAAACGTAAAAAGTTCCATAAATTAAGAAATGCTTTAATTTCTCAAAACCAAATTTTTACGGTAGATTAATTTTTTTCGAAACCACAATGATAATGTTGAATTCATTTATTTTTATCAAAAAAGTTTCCTTGTCAAATATATAAGAATTAAAACAATATAACTTTTTTTAAAGAAACCTCATAAAGGCAATGTGTGTAGGCACTCTGTTATACTAGGGACGGATAAGTTGAAGGACTTGGAGTGGCAATGGCTCCCCCGCAAAATTCACAAAAAAGAGTATATAAATTTGGAAAAACTATAAAAAAAACCAAGTTTTTCAACTCAAATTATAAGAATAGTCGGAACATTCTTGCGCAAAATTGATGAAAGAAAATAATTTATTTATCAAATTTCATAGGGGTAAATGTCAATAAGACATTTACATATGTATAATTTATGTAAACAGATTACTTACTTTGATCATTTAAAAAAAATCGTTCATTTTTATGATTTGAGTTGAAAAGTTGACTTTTTTTTTATTTTTTCTTAAAATTTAGAATACAAAAATATATGGGAGAACACATAAATGACTATTTTAAGCTATCTATGTAGTAAAATTATCGGTCATATTCTTTAGCAAATATAGCTGGTGGTTCCCACATCAATAGTGGGTCCACAACAATTTACCAAATGCCCTTAGAAAATCTCAGGGACTTTTTCTTGAGCGCATCAGTATTGCGCATTGTACAGTGCGTCAGTACTGCGCTAAGGTAGTACAATTTTTTCTAAACACATTAAAAATTTTACATTCTATAAATAATTATTCACATCTTATAAAATAAAAAATAATTATATCAAATAGATAATTTTTAAATTTCACTATAAAAAATGATATTTTTTTAAGTTTAGAGAAGTAGACAGTTTTCCGTGCCGCCTCATTAATCATTTATTGATTGAAAAGTAAAGATATATAGCCCCTTTTTTATAGATTTTTGAATCAAATTCCTTTTATTTTTTGATTAATTTTATCACCATTTTATTTATAGATTTTAAAGGTTTCCTAAATTTTGGTTAAAGTTATTTAATAGAATATCTTATCTGTTAATTGTAGGTAGTCAAAATATTTTTTATAACATATTTTATTAATGTCTAGCATTAATTAACTCACTATATTAAAGCAATGGGAATGAGCCAATTAATTATTCATTGAATATATCCAAATCAATAATTTTTGGGTCGATATAAGATATATCATTGATTGACAAAACACCCATTACGTGGTTTTTGAGAGATTTCATGATTTCTCATCGACTAATTTGAAAATATTTTAAACGCCCCTATAATAGATAGGGTTGGATGATCAATCAATCAATGATATATTATCGATTGACCCGTAAATGTTTCAAACCCCCTTATAATAGATGGAGACAATTAGATGGGGGTAATTGAATAATCAGTCATTTAATGATATATCAATGATTGACCTGAAAATATTTCAAACGCCCTTATAATAGATTTAGGTAAGTGGATGATCAATGATATATCATTATTGACTAACTCGAAAATATTTAAAACGCCCCTATAATAGATTGGGGTAGTTGGATTGGTCAGTCACTCGATGATATATCATTGATTGACCTAAAAATATTTTAAACACTCTTATAACAGATTGGGACAATTAGATGATCAGTCATTCGATGATATATGATTGATTGATCCAAAAATGTTTTAATGTCCCTATAATAGAATGCGATCGATTGCATGATCAGTCAATCGATGATATATCATTGATTAACCCGAAAATATTTCAAACGCCCCTATAATAAATTTGGATCAATTGCACGATCAGTCGCTCAATTATATATCATTGATTGACTTGAAAATATTTCAAGCGCCCATATAATAGATTGAGGTAAATATATTGATCAGTCACTTAATGATATATCATTGTTTGACCCGGAAATGTTTCAATCGTTTTTATAATAGATTGGGGCAATTGGACTGATCAGTTAGTAAATGATATATCATTGATTGACCCAAAAATATTTCAAATGCCCCATAATAGATTGTGGATATTAGATTGACCAGAAACTCAATGATATATCATTGATTAACCTAAAAATATTTCAAACAATCCTAAAATAGATTGTGGCAATCAAATGATCAGTTACTCTGATATCATTGATTGATCTGAAAATATTTCAAACGCTCCTATAATAGATTGTCACAATTGGATTGATCAACCACTCAATGATATATCATTGATTTACACAAAAATATTTCAAATACCCCTATAATAGATTGGGGCAATTGGATAATCAGTCACTCAAAGATATATGAAACGAGACGTGGCAAAATTTGTAGAACAATGTCTTACTTGTCAACAAGTGAAGGTTGAATGCCAATGCCCTTCAGGTCTCTTACAACCTTTAGCGATCCCATAATGGAAATGAGAACATATATGATGGACTTTGTAGTAGGTTTATTAAAGAGTACAAGGGAATTTGATACCATTTGAGTTATCAAGTCTGCTCATTTTTTACCAAGTCGTATGACATTCTCAATAGAAGATTGGGCAAAATTATACGCTAAATAAATTGTTAGACTTCATGGGATACTGGTGTCTTTAGTGTCAGAATGTGATGTTATTTACTACTAGATTTTGGCGTAGTCATTAGGAAGCTTTAGGTTTCCAGTTAAGTTTTAGCATGATTTTTCACCCTCAGACGGATGGACAGACTGAACGGACCATCCAAACACTTGAAGATATACTTTGGGCATGTGTGTTAGACTTTCAAAGGAACTGGAGTGATAAGTTGCCTCTCATCGAGCTTTCCTACAACAATAGCTACCAGCAACAATCGCGATGACACCCTTTGGAGCTCTATATGGAGGAAAGTGTCGAATTCTCATTCATTGGAGGACGTTGGTGATAGAAAGTTGTTAGTTCTAGAAATGGTCCAATAAGCCAATGAAAATGTTAACAAGATTCAGAAAATAATCCAAATGGCTCATAGTCGTCAGAAAAACTATGCAGTCACACATAGAAATAGCCTGGAATTCGCAATTGGAGAGATGATATTTGTCAAGGTTGCCCCAACAAAAGCATTATGAGATTTGGAAAGAAAGAAAAACTTAGTGCTCGCTGCATTGGTCCTTTTGAAGTCTTAGAACAAGTTGGAATTGTCACCTTTCGCATAGCTCCACCCCTAGCATTGGTAGGAGTACAAAACATGTGTTCACGTGTCAATGTTGCGAAAGTATATTCCTGACTTATCATACATTCTGAATCATGAGCCTATCCAGTTTAGTGAATACCTAACTTATGAGGAAGTTTCAAACCAAATCTAGACAGAAAGATTCAAGTGTTACGCTAGAAGGAGATTCCCATGGTCAAAGTAATATGGAGAAACCATAAAATTGAAGAGGCGGTTTTGGAAGGGGAGTATGAGATTCGAGCTATATATCCGGACCTCTTCAAGGATTAACTATAAAAAGTTTTCGAGGACGAAAACTCTTATAAGGAGGGGAGGATGTAAGACCCAACATTTTTTGGTTAGTATGATAATATTTTAGAATATCTAAATTATTTTCTTTGTTCTAGTTATAGGCGCTAGTATCGTAAACTATATATAAGTGGTTTGCAATTGGCGTAGTGTGTGTGATTACAATAATAATATTATAGTCATATTATATGACTATCTTAAACTATCTACTTTGATATATAAAGAAACACAAATATGCTTTGAGTTGGAAATCACCATTTCTTTTGGGATAGAATGTTATTATATTGTTATCACCTTATATTTCTTAATGTCTATCTTAAGTTTGTTTTTGCCACCTAGTTTGAGAGCCTTTCCATCTTAAAAGTGGTTTTTGAATTGTTATAGAGTTTGGCCGTGTGATTCATCTTAGTCAAAGGTGAGAATTGAGATATTTTAGTCTTCAAATTAAGATAATCTTTTTATCGTAACTTCCTTTCAAAATTCAAATTATATTCACTAGATTTTGAAAGTACACCTTTATCTTAAACACTCAAGGAGAGGCCATGTTCCAATATCTTAAGCGGTCCAAAGACCTAAAATTTCTCTCTCTAAAATTGCTTTTAGCTCCTTTATTCCAACACCTACAACGAGAGATTGCTTTTGATCATCATTTTTTTCTCCATCTAGTTTGAGTATCATTCATCCTCAAGTGACAAGAATTATTTAATACTTTCGAGACTTATAGAGTTTAAGGTACGGAAACATGTTTTCTACGAGCGTTCGCAATTAAGCAGTTGATTGGGTGAGTTTCTCTTGAGATTACCAGTCTCGATATTAAATTATTGGACTGTTATGATTTTTACGGATGTTATAATTTTTTATATCATAGAAAATTATTCTAACAGTTTTAGAAACCCTAACGTACTCTTTGAAAAATTGTTTTTTTTTTCTGATAATGTTCAAAACTTTTAATATGTCTCAAATCAAACAAATTCTTTTGAACTTGAAAATTTTATGAAGTACTCTTAATAGGTTGAAGCTGTTACCATAGCAAAATAAGGGAAGAAGTAGATCTTTGTGACATTAGAATTTTTAGAAGTTTCTGGTTCGTACAAGAAAAGATAGTTTACTGATCTTTAAGCTTAGGGTTATTACTATACTGAAATCTAATCGGTTTATTTAAAAAAATTATTGTATCATTTTGAGAGTATCTATGACAATCCTATAAATTTTCAGAATTTTTCTATAAGTTTTTAATGCTAAAATATCTTTTTGAATGCTACTGCTTTACTTGAAAAATAATTTTCTGTGTCGGTCTTGTTTTCACGTTTTGACAACCTAAACGACATTAGATTATTACAAAATTAAATATGTGAAACTCTGAATATTACATTACAACCAGTTAGAATTTTAGAATTTTTAAGAAACCCTAGGATATGTTGTGTCAATCTTACCCACGTCTGCATTGTAGTGTTAGTTTTTGAATTTACAAACTGTATCATTTTGAGAAGTATAGTCTTATGTGTTTCAGGAGATTCGATTATGTAATTTCTTTACCAGGCGATCAGATAAGTGAATCTTACATATGTAACCGTGTGTTTTTATGTGCCTAAAAATCTTAGAATGAAACTCTGATTGTTTTTCCTGTGATGCTTGTTGTTTTGTCATGTTATCATTGTGTAGTTATGCTTTATTTCGTGATGATATTGTGATGTACGATTCTGAAATTTTGAAAGAATATAAGTTATAAGATGAAAAAAATATAATGTAAAACACTTCGTGTCGTTAGAGTCACATACCCACTAACTCTGTTATGTCTGCCTTAACATTTGAGAAAGATATATGTTTAACTCATCTTTCGGGAGAGGGTTTGGTTTACCTCATCCTTCAGGAGATGGTTTGGTTTATCTTATCCTTCGGGAGAGGCTTTGTGTATATGCTTTGGTTAGACTTGTGGGAAGGTATTTTTGCAACTGGTTCTACTTTCTTGAAGGTGAGGAAGGTCACTTGTACGTACATGGCAAGCTAACTTATCGATGTGTAATCTCTATTCTGTTCTGGGTTGGTGGCGAGTTCTAACAAAAGTTGGCTAGCGAACTCTGTAAGAAAGATAAAAAATATTCTGAATGAATGAGAAGTATTGTATGTGATACTCTGCAAGAAAAATCTGAAATATTTGATAGAATGATATGTATTATATGTAATTGCCTTCGTAGTGATGTTATGTATGTATGGTTTTACTTGCTAAGTATATTTTTATATTCTCTCTATTTTATTCTAAAATTTTTAGATGATGATGATGCATTCGTTATGGATGAAGTCTAGAGTCTCTGGCACATGATGAAAGTCGAAAGTAATTTTTTTGGAATCATTTAGGGTTTTATTTATCTCTTAAAAGTTGCAATCCCTTTATTGTTAACGCTTAGTTGGACAACCGATGTCATAGTTTTCTTTATAGTTTACAATGTTTCTAATTTTTTTAAATAAATAAAGTTATGCTTAAAATTTTATTTGTAATCTTAGTTTAAAAAAATTGACCTAGCTTCAGCGAGCTTTTGCATTAAATGTTAAAGAAAATTCTTAGAAAAATTTCAGGTCGTTACACTTGACATGGTCAGCCTCTCATGGTCTAATCCATTTGACTTGACCTGATCCACCTATCATGGTTTGGTCTATTTGATTTGAATTTCTCCATTTATCCACGTCTTGTTCTTTTGACTTGACCTGATCCACGTATCCTGGTTTAGTCCACTTGACTTGACACTGTCCATATATCCTGGTCTGATCCATTTGACTTCACTTGGTCCACGTATCCTAGTATTGTTCATTTGACTTCGCCTGGTCCACCTCTCTTGATCTAGCCCATTTGAGTTGACTTGGTCAATTATCCTGGTCTTGTTCATCTGACTTGACCTGGTTCACCTATCATGGTCTGGTCCATTTGACTTGGCCTAGTGATCTGGTCCATTTGACTTAGCATAGTCCACCTATCTTGATCTGGTCCATTTGACATGACCATATTCATCTGACTTGGTCGGCTCTATTACACTTTATCTGGTCTACTTGAGGTGAGACTGAAGAGTTGGAGACAACATGAGCTGAGACTCATGACATGTGGCATGCACCTGTGACTTTTCAAAAAATATTCGTTATAGTGGCCTCCAAGAGTAGATTGATGAGCCAATCTGTAGAGCCTTGACTTTTTTTTTATTTTAGTGATTTGTACATAGTTCAATAGATGCATGCGGTGTTTATGTTGAATAGCATTTTACTTTGACGAGAGACTATTTTCTCACCTGGCAAGCGAGAACGTTATGCCAGACATCGTTTTCCTTTGATATATAGTCAGACATTTCTGTTTTTAACTACAGTTCCTTTTCTCATTTGACAAGCGAGAGTGCTATGCCAAACATCCATTTTTTTCCTTTTAAAATCTAGTCAAATGTCTTTGCTCTGACTAAAGTCCATTTTCTCATCTAACAAGCGAGATGACAATGTCAGGCATCACTTTTTTTTCCTTTTGATGTCCAGTGACACATTTTTTCCCAGGCTAGAGTCCATTTCCTCATATGGCAAGTGATAGTGTTGCGTTAGACATCTTATTTTTCTTTCAATTCGGTATTGTTAGATAATGGATGGGGGATATATTATAGATATATTCTATACTAAAAAAAATTCATTTCTATCATAATTTGAATTGTATCCTACGTCAAAAAATAATTTATAAATGAATATATATCTTGATTAATCTTCTCATCCGAGCAAGAAATCATTTTTAATGACTTATAATTGGCAGATTTTCCTCCTATAAAAAAATATCCACCAAAATAAGATAATAAAAATAAGATAAGAAAAGGAACTTTCAAAATGAAAAGTGAGATTATATATAGTAATAATGATCTCAAGAAATAACTGTAAAAATTGGTGGGTCCTCCTAAAAAGATCTACTAAATTCATCGAGTTGTTCCAAAGTATCAAAAGTCTAGTCAAGCATTTTTGCTCTGGCAAGAATCCATTTTCTCATTTGCCAAGCTAGAGTGCTATGCTAGACATCTTTTTTTTCCTTTTTGACGTATAGTTAGACATTTCTTCTTTGCTAGAGTCTCTTTTCTTGCCTGACAAGCGAGAATGTTGTGCTAGACATCTTTTTTTTTAAGTCTAGTCAGGCATTTCTCCTCTGGCTAGAGTCCATTTTCTCATCTGGAAAGCGAGAGTGTCGTGTTAAACATCTTTTTTTTCCATCTTATGTCTTCTCAAGCATTTCTGCTATGGCTAGAGTCTTTTTTCTAGTTTGGCAAGCGGGAGTGTTATGCCATACGTCTCTTGTTTTTTCCTTTTATCATCTAGTGAGACATTTCTTCTATGGCTAGTGTCTCTTTTCTCGTCTAGCAAGCGGGAGTGTTTTACTAGACATTTCTCTTTTTCCTTTTGACGTCTAGTTAAGCATTTATTTTTTGTTTTGCTTGCCTAGCACATGGATGCAAGAGAAGATTTCCTTTGTTTACCAGCCTAGCATGAGCACTTAGGTCTAGGTCTTCTTTCATTTACTTTCCTAACACAAGTGCCTGAATTATAAATTTCCTTTATTTTTATCTACCTAGAATGAACACTTAGGTCTAGGTCTTGGTTCACTTTCATGCCCAACACGAGTGCATAGAGTATGTTTTTTTTTCTTTATTTGACCTTCCTAGCACGAGCGCTTAGGCCTAGGTCTTACTCCACTTACCTGCGTAGCACGGGTACATAGAGCAGAACTTTCCTTTATTTAACCTACCTATCACAAGCGCTTAGGTCTAGATCTTGCTTCACTTACCTACCTAACACGAGTGCACAGAGTATGATTTTCCTTTATTTTGACATTCCTAGCACCAACGCTTAGGTCTAGGTCTTACTTCACTTATCTGCCTAGCATGAATGCATAGAGAAGGATTTTCTTTTGACATTCCTAGCACGGGCGCTTAGGTCTAGGTCATGCTTCACTTACCTACCTAGAATAATTTCATAGAGCATTATTTTCCTTTATTTGACCAACCTAGCACGAGTACTTCGATCTAGGTCTTGCTTCACTTACCTCCCTAGCACGAGTGCATAAAGCATGATTTTCCTATACTTAACCTACATAGCACGAGTGTTTAAGTCTAGGTTTTGCTTCATTTACTTGCCTAGAACAAGTAAGCAAGGGGATATTTTTCTTATTTAACCTACCTAGCACGAGCAGGTTCACATCTTGCTTCATTTACATGCCTAGCACAAGTGCATAAACCAGGATTTTCCTTTAATTAACCTACCTTTCACTAGCATTTAGGTCTAGGTATTTCTTCACTTACCTGTCTAACATGAGTGCATAGAGCATGATTTTAATTTATTTGACCTTGATCTTGATCTTGAGCTCAAATTATAACTTGACTTCTTTAACTTGAGCTTGGGAGACTTGTTCTTGAGCTTGAGCTTTAATTCCTTGATCATGAGCTTGAGCTCAACATAACTTAGGGGCATGAGTTAAGTCTTTTATAAGGACATCCTCCCAGGTTTTGGGGCTTAGGTAAATGCTTTATGGGTCTTAAAGAGTTACTTTAAATAAACTCATTGGAACTCGAATAACGGTTTGCACATCTTCTTCTTTTTTAGGATTATCTCTTCTCACTTTAGAGTATCTGCATGAGATCTCTTCATTCACAGCTCCACATTAGCCTCTCCAAATAACAATTATTTCTTTAAATGTATGATCTAAAGGCCCCCTCATTATTATGAATTTGATCTATAGAACTTGAATCATAGATTTACTCTTAGAACAAGAAGTGAGTTGAGGAATATTTAGGAATCACATACCACAGAACCAAGTAGAAAAAAGTTTGAAAATACCTACTTTTCATTCTCATAGATGGTGTCAGATGTTGATACTATCTAGAGCATGCTTACACACTTCACCTTGAGTAACTTGATCTCACGCTTCACGTTGAGTAACTTGATCTCCTACAAACAAAGGAAGACATGGAACTCAAGGACATATTCACACCACAGGGGTGGGGGCCTTGCCAAATAGCCTTTAATTCCTAAGTACATATTTGTGTGAAGCTTGACATAGTAGAGCTAAGGACGAGTTGGACTTATCTTTCCAAAGAGTTCAAGAGGGGTATTTATAGAGGAGGTAAACTTTGGCAAAGCTTGTTCAAGAAGCCTTTTAGAACACTCCTTTGTGTTCTGTTTGGTTTGAGGAGTTGTGGCATTAAATTTGACTTGACCTGAGCTAACATAAAAGAGATACTCTTGACATGATGGACGACGATTGGGACATAAATGAGAGGCTTCTGACATGGCAGGTGGGGATTAGGGCATAAAGATAAAGTGACCCACTAACCAGACACCACATGTGATATTCTTTGGGTGATAATGATAATGTTGACCTAATGTAGTTAATGCTAACATGGTAAGTGGATGATTCTTTAACATCCCAAGTTTGGTCATGATGGTTGGAGACATGATTTGTGGTGGTCCATTCGCCACCCGTCACGTGGATGATTCTTTAACATCCTAATCATGACCAAACTTGACCCGGTCCACCTATTCTGGTCTGGTCCATCTAACTTGACCTGGTCCACCTCTCATGGTCTAGTCCATCTGACTTGACATGGTCCACATATCTTGGTCTCGTCGATTTGACTTAACCTAGTCCACCTACCCTGGTGTTCTTCATCTGACTTGATCTGGTCCATCTCTCTTAGTCTGGTCCATTTGACTTGACTTGGTCCACCTCTCTTGGTCTAGTCTATTTCACTTGACCTGGGCACCTATCTCAATCTCTCGTTCATTTGACTTGACCTGATCCACCTATCCAGGTATTGTTCATCTAACTTGGCCTAATCCACATCTCCTCGTCTAGTCCATTTGAATTGACATGGCCTACCTATCCTTGTCTTGTTCATATTACTTGACCTGATCCGCTTATCCTAGTTTGATCCATTTGGCTTGACCTGGCCCTCTTATATTGGTCTAGTCTATTTGAGTTGACATGGTCCACTGCACTTTGTCTGGTCTACTCGAGGTGAGACTCGCGAATTGGAGACTGCATGAGTTGAGATTTATGACAGGAGGCACGCACCTGTGATTTTTCAAAAAATACTTATTACATAATTTATTAATGATTTATCACGTTATTTGATCACTTAAAATTTAATCAATTACTTAGTTTGTGTAAAATTATTCTTTTATCATCTCATAGTCATTGTGAACATGAGTTCATCTTAAGCCAATGTGAGTCCTTGTTTTTCAATTGAACGGCTCAGACATAGCAAGACTCTCCAAATATGAGGGAATACTGACCTATACAGGGACCATGCGGAATGTTTAAGCATTCTAATTTAGTTCCCAAAAAAATAAAGAAACTATCAACAAATGAAATAATTCGAGAAAAACAAGGGAGAATATAATTATAATTTACCATGTTGAAAGAGAATTCAAGGCAAGTTCAGGGTCCTTTAGCAATCCAGCAATCAACACCAATAGCTAGAAGTACCACATCTCCAAGCACAACATTACTGCTGATGTTGCTTACACCTTCAGAAACTCCCAAATCCCACAAAAATCTTCCCAATCAAATCCTCTCCATGTGTCCTTATATCTACCACTCATCATAATATATCCAAAGCGAGCCCCCACTATGATCCACCACGACAAACTCAATACCAATTACCAACGACTCCCCAATCAACCCCAGATATATCCTGTACACAGCCACCCAGCTTAGCAAAAGGTGCACCTTAAGCGTAGTCGCTGATATGTATGCTCTTGGGCCCCCGATACTCTGTGGCTGGAGGAATTTTTGTTTGGGGAAGCTCGCAGCGTAAGCGAAGATACGAGGAATGAGGGCGTAGACGAAAGTTGCGACTGAAGAAGCTACAGCTGTTGGTTCGCCGAGCATGAGTAAGATGGGTTTTGAAAAGATGTACACTGCCGTAAGTGGAAGTGGGATCCCTATTAGAGTAAGAACTACCGTTGTTGAAGATATATGCCTAGCATTTCGTACCTGTGTGCACCGTATGCTTGCCCACATAAATTCTCTACTGCACTTCCCATGCCTAACTGCAATGTAATTCGCAGTTTTTTTTTTATACAAATGCTCTCACGGTTAGAAAAACATAAATGGATCCCCTCTAGTTGGAGAATCAAATATGAAGGATTATGGTATGCCAATATTTGAGTAACAACGCAGTTTTCAATGACTCAGATCAACACGACACAGATTTCTATGCATATTTGACTATTTTGTATTTGTTTTTTAGAAAAACTACAAACTAGTGTTGAAGAAAGAGAAACAGAAAGTATTGCCTCAGAATGAAAATCTTCATCACAGGCAATAAGGGAAAGCAGAACAATAACTTTCACCAAACACAGTGGGTGTCTAACCACTTCTGAAAAAACGATCAGTAGGCATCCGTTGGAGAAATCATAGGCAACTGTTAGAAATTATATGTATATATACATCACTTACTCATTGTAAAGAATTAGAATTCTTAATAAGAAATCAGAACAAGTGTTCATCATTTCTAGGGTTCATAATTTCTACATGGTATCAGAGCAACGATTCTGAGAACTAACACATAAAACAGTATGGCAGAACCATCGACCTCCGGCCAGCTTCACCGCCACGACACCAATCCCAGACTGACCTCCATCCTGCTCACTGGCCACAACTACATACCGTGGGCCAGGGCGGCTCGGGTGAGCCTAAAAGGAAGAGGCAGACTGGGTTTCGTGGACGGCAGTAAGCCAAGGCCAGACCGAAACCCAGAGGAATGGGACATCATGGACAGCCAGGTAATGACCTGGATAACTAATTCCATAGACCCAAAACTCAGTGAAATCTTTTGTTTTTGTAAAACAGGACAGGAACTCTAGGAAGAAATCCTGAGCAATTATTATGAACAAAACAATTTCGTGCAAGTCTTTGAACTTAAACGAGAGATCTCCCAAGCAAAACAGGGGGCAGATCAGTACCGGAGTTGACCGAGTTTTTAAAATCTAAGTTCAAAGAACTAGAAACCCCAAGACCGATGACCACTGACCTGAAGGAACTCCAAGAGCGGGCTGAACAAGATATGGTGTTCCATTTCTTGACAGCTCTCGACTCAAGCTACGAGGCGTTCCGGGCTCAGATCTTGATGTCGACGGAGAAGCAAACATTTACCACGGTCTCAGCCATGGTTCAAAGAGAAGAAATCAGGCGAAGAGTGATGAGTACCAGAGATGACAAGGCAGAGGCACTAGCCATAGCGACCCACGGCTCCCTCCGAAACCCTAACCCTAGGGAAGGGGGAAGGCACCACGGACAGCCAGGCGAGCCGGTGAGGTGCAGCCACTGCCGAAAGGAGGGCCACACCCACAGATCATATACGAGTATTCGGATACTCACAGCAACCTACCTCATCAATCGGTTACCTAGTGTAAAATTACATCTGAAAAGCCTTCTAGAAATTCTCAAGGGTAGGAAAATTAACCTAGATCATATACGAGTATTCGGATGTACATGCTTCGTACACATTCCAAGACTTGATAAATTGGACAAAACCTCAGTCAAAACCCTATTTTTGGCGTATTCCGCTGAGAAAAAGGGGTATAAGTGTTACGACCCAATAAACCATAAACTCTACATCTCGCGAGATGTGCAATTTTTAGAACTAGATCCTATTACCCAAAGGACCCCGACAACCATAACCACCACCAAACGTTTCCGCTACCTAACAGTATTATTACCTCTAATATCATAAGACAGGAACAGGATACCGCATCAGCCGCGCCTGAGACAACTACCTCAGAGGGAGCAACTGATGAGGCAATTGTCACTGATGAAGCAGTAATCATAAGAAGGTCAACAAGGAAAACTCAACCCCCAGCAAGATTAAAAGACTACGTGTCCCATCAGGTTCTATACTCTATCCAAAATTTTCTATCTTATGATAAAATCTCTAACATCCACAGGGCATACTTGGGAAAAATTGATGAAACAGTTGAGCCAAAGACCTATCAAGAAGCCCAACTCGACCCCAAATGGAGAAAGGCGATGAATGAAGAACTTCTAGCCTTGGAAAAGAATGAAACTTGGGACATAATCCCACTACCCAACGGGATGAAACCTGTAGGATGTAAATGGGTCTACAAGACCAAATACAACAGCAACGGCACCATCGAAAGATATAAAACCCGACTAGTTATTAAGGGCTTTACTCAGACATATGGAGTGGATTACCAGGAGACGTTCACTCCAGTGGCAAAAATGAACACGATCCGAGTGTTACTATCCGTTGCCACCAACCTCAGCTGGGAACTATATCAAATGGATGTAAAAAACACATTCCTCCAATGAAATCTGAAAGAAGAAGTATATATGTCCCTACTTCCAGGACACGAGAAAGCAAAGCACCCATCTCTGGTATGTAGATTAAAGAAGGCTATCTACGGCCTGAAACAGTCTCCAAGGGCATGGTATGGAAAATTAAGCTTGTCTCTTTTAAAAATTAACTTTGTCAAAAGCTCTGTTGACTCATCTATGTTCGTCAAACACACGAAAAACTCCACCACCATCGTTTTAGTCTACGTAGATGACATCATCATCACTAGAAATAACCACGATGAAATATGGAGTGTTCAACAATTTCTAAAAGGGGAGTTTGATATTAAAGATCTAGGAAAATTGAAATACTTCCTAGGGATAGAAATAGCTCACTCGAAAAATGGACTATTTCTATCTCAAAGAAAATATATTTTAGACTTGTTAAAAGAAACTGGCATGATAGGGGCAAAATCTGCTAGTACACCAATGGAAACCAACATGAAAATATGACTTAATGATAGCAAACCATTAATTGATATAGGCCAATATCAAAGACTAGTAGGAAAACTAATTTATCTAACGGTTACAAGACCAGATATCACTTTTGCAGTTAGCGTTATCAGTCAATTCATGCACGCACCCTGCACGAATCACCTGGCAGCCGCAAAAAGGATACTCAGATACCTTAAAGGAACACCCAGTCAAGGGATATGGATGAAGAGAACCAGGGCAAACTCCGTAGTTGGATACACTGATGCAGACTGGGCAGGTAGTTATGATAGAAAATCTACAACTGGTTGATGTGTCTTTGTAGGTGGAAATCTAGTAACCTGAAGAGCAAGAAACAAACAGTTGTAGCAAGGTCAAGTGCAGAGGCAGAATACATAGCCATGGCCTCCACTGCTAGTGAACTCACATGGATTAGACATCTTCTTCAAGACATGAAAGTTGAGATGAAAAAATGATAGAGATGCACTGTGACAACCAAGCAGCACATCATATTGCAATGAACCTCGTTTTCCACGAGAGAACCAAACACATTGAAGTGGACTGTCACTTTATAAGAGAGAAGGTACAGTCGGGAGAAATCATCATTCCTTTTGTACGTAGTGAAGACCAGCTGGCCGACATCTTCACCAAAGCCCTCGACAAAAATAGCCTCCAAAGAATACTTAACAAGTTGGGCTCGATCAACCTATACGAACCCAACTTGAAGGGGGGTGTTGAAGAAAGAGAAGCAGAAAGTATTTCCTCAGAAGGAAAATCTTCATCATAGGCAAAAAGGGAAAGCAGAACAGTAACTTTCACCAAACACAGTGGGTGTCTAACCACTTCTGGAAAAATGATCAGTAGGCATCCGTTGGAGAAATCATAGGCAACCGTTAGAAATTATATGTATATATACATTACTTACTCATTGTAAAGAATTAAAATTCTTAATAAGAAATCAGAACAAGTGTTCATCATTTCTAGGGTTCATAATTTCTACAACTAGTCTTTTGATTTATCAAGTTATTGTCATTTATAACACTGACTATTATTTCTATCATTTATAACCTTCAACTTTTATTTACTATCAAATATCACATTTCATTCATAAACCGTTAGTAATCTACTAGTTTGACTTAAAACGACGTAGTAATAAAATGTTAAAAATTAAAAAATCACCCCTATCAATATTACGTCATTTTAAACCTCTATTTTTTCCCAAACCCTATCAAACAAAACAATCTCAAACCTCTCTTCCATACCCTTCTTCTTCGTGGGAGCTCCTCCTCCATAACCCCTTCTTCTTCTTCACAACAACTCCTCCTCCATTTTCATCTTCTTCAACTCAAATCGAAGCCTCCATTTTAGCTCAACTTCCATTTTATGATACTCACATTTTAGCTCAGCTTGTCTCGCATTCGCGGGGTATTTTATTCTGTTTTTGCTCGTCTCCATTTTAGCTCAACTTTTGGGGACTAATTTGTAGTTGCAGTTATGGTGCTTAGCTTCCTCTTTATGGGGTATTGATTATTGTAAACTTCTTCCCTATTTTATTTTACCCAATTTAACAACCGCCCTCATCTGCTTTGGTTTCTTTTGCTTGTTTTCAGTTTGTAAAATAGGTAGCATTGATGAAACAATGCACGGAGTCTTTGTATTTCTTTAGTATGTGATTTACAGTCTAAAGTATTCCAGCAGCAAGAAAGGCTAATAACAAGCCAATTTATACGGAAGCCAAATATGGAAATCAAGAGAAAAGAAGAAATATAGAATAACAGCTAACTACTTAGCCACTTGACTCCAAGCTAGTTAGATTGTTCCAACTTACTAACTTTCCTAACTTATTTTGATAGTTACAGTTTCTTAGACTATTAGTAATAAGAAACTTCCTTGTGTTTAAACTATCACCTTCATTCTTCTCCATTACATTCCCCTTCAAGTGAAAGAGAGTAAGCTCAACTTTCAACATGGACTTTAATGACAAAAATCGAGGAGTAGAAACTGCCTTTATAAGAAGATCAACAAGTTGTTCACCAGAGGGAACATATATGATATGTAGAGCTTTCTTTAAAACTTTATGTCTAAGAAAAGGAATGTCCAATTCAATGTGCGAGAATGTTGTATAGGATTAGAAGTCAGAGCTATTGCAATAACATTGCCACACCATCGTATAGATGGTTGAGACAAATGTAAGTTGAGCTCACTTAGAAAACCCTGAAACCAACTTATCTCAGTAGCAGCATTGACCATGGTCATGTACTCACTCTCAGTACTGGACCCGATCATTACATTAGAGCTCCAAGACAAAAGATTTCCTCCAAGATAGATTAAGTAGGCACCAGTAGACCTCATATTTACAATATTCTCTACCTAATCAGCATCATAGTATGCTTCAAGAGTGAAACTGTCACTTTTCCTTAGTGTAAGACCTTCCTTTATTGAACCCTTTAGATATCTCAAAACTCTCTGACTTACTTGATACCTCAATGCCTAAGAAGTAGTGCAGTGAGCTGAGGTACTTTAAGGCAAACAAATTATTCAGTTTGTGAATCACTCCCTGTATCGACCTAATGTTACTTCTTCTTATCAAGATATCATCAACATAAACAAGGAAAAACAGCACATCAGTAGTAGTGTTATAGATAAATATCGATGAGTCAGATTTCATGTTTGTGAAACCCCAACTCAGAAAGGCATCCCTGAGCTTCTCATACCAGGCTCTTGGAGCCTACTTCATACCATATAAAGCTTTCCTCAACTTACAAACATACCCTGGTTTGGATTGATCTATACGTTGGAAAACACGACACAGGCGCAGCGGAGGCATTCAAATATTTTTTAATAAGAATAAATCTTTTTCAATAAAAAGAAAAACAAGCGCGACACGATGATTTCCAAAATAAAAACTTTTTTGAAAACTATTTCAAATTATATATTTACATATTAAATCTACAACATATAAGATTAGAAATCATATACCTCTTGTAGTCTATATCAAGCGGCCTTGCAATACCGATCGATCCTCTATCCCATGAAGCCTTTCTAATGATCAATAGACTCTGAGATTCACACCAAGATCTTCCAAGTCAATGCTCAACATAATAGGACGTGTGTGGGTGCATAGAATATTACAAGATATTTTTTCTGTCTCTAGATGTACTCAACACATGAGATCTAGAGATTTGCTGAGAATGATTTTTATGAGACGATTATCTAAAAGAACATGATGAATATTCTTTTAGAGATTTGATTAACTTTTAATCACAGAGAAAAAATTATCTAACTCTAACTGTGTTCTCAATTCAATTCTTGATTGATGAACAGATCAACTGATGAACTGGTCTGATTCTCTGATCAAATTTCTCTAGACCATTAGAATAATGTATGTATCTATTCTAGATAATGACGTATAAGATATTTAGTGATAATTAAAAATTAAAAAATAATATTTAATTTCAAATTATCCAATACAGTGGGACCGCTGTATAACAGTGCACAACTGCACACAACATTACAGTTGGCGTTAAGTATCACAGTGTCTCACGGCACTGTGTGTTACCCCACACTGCAGTACCGTGTGGCAGTGAAGTGTTACACGCATACTATTGTAGTGTCACGTGACACTACAACAGTCCATGGTGATCTATGATTCTCAATCATTGATCGACACGTGATAATTACTGTAAACTAAATATTTATGTTAATCAGATAAATATCTAGATATCAATTAATTTAAAATTAACATATCTGATTATGCCTATCAACTAAATTATCTGTTATTTCATAAATATCATATTTAGTTGATTCAAATTATTATCTAGTAATAATTTAATTATCTAATTTCATAAATTAGATATTTTGTCTCACTTATCGATAATTGAAAAAATAATCGATAATTATGTATATATATAATTTCCAAAAATTATATATATATTCTCTAATAAGAATGTCAGCTTTGAAGCTGGCTGCTCTGCTATACTATACTAGTTGTAGAGCGGCTAGCGCTCTAATAATATACAAGGTTAGGGGGCTGAAAAGCTGTTGTTTGATGTCTACTTCACGAGCCTTCACTGCCCCATTCCATAACTTCCCCTCTTTCATCCGTCCACGAGGCTGTAAAAAGAGAGAAAGGGGCGGCTATCTAGCGAAAGTCATTTCAGTTGTATGCCACGAGGTCCCTATGGACAAGGGGACAAGTGAATCATCACTTTTGGGCGTAGTTTGGTAAGGGGTTTTGATTGATAAAAAAAGAATCTACTTCAACCGATATGCCCTTAGGCACGGCCATACATAACATAGAAATCACACCTGGAAATGGTGGACAATTAGCTAGAGCAGCAGGTGTTGTAGTGAAACTGATTGTAAATATATATATATATAATTCAACTAATTAATCACACATAATTATCTCATAATTATATACTTGTGTTAGAATTAAAATTCCTTTACATGTCAGTCTTTTTCTCATGTCCTAAAATTATCATTTTACCCTTCTAATTAGCTTTTGATCTTTAAGTACCATAATCTTATTATAAATTTGAGCTCAATAACTATTCAGTTTCAGAATTAACACTTAAGAAAACTAATATAAAATATGTTAGAAAAGTTTGGATTTCAAATCTTTCAAGATCGTGTTCCCAGTCATCCAGATCACTGAATCGCCAAAACAAAAGTCACTAGCCTATTTTGTAAACAAACCTCAACAAATGAATCAAAATATCCAGTAAACATGCATAGGAGTTCCTGACGACTCATGATTCAGACTAATTTACATACGATCATCAAATTGATGTGTATTACATTATAAATGGCATATTGATAAAGATATTAATTCACATCGATCCAGTATTATATAATCTCATTATATAAAGTACATTCACTAAGTTGTTTATACACATCAATGATCTGGATCTAGATCACATGCATTCATAATGCTTAGTGAACCGTACTAGCAACCATTCATTAAAGATTTCATACTTTAATATGTTGCTGACAATTTTATTCATTATTTTTAATCTTAATCCTCCCATACTAATACAATATCATAGTCTCATTAATGAATATCAAATTTTTAGATATTTTTATATAAATTATTCAACAATAATTTATAAGAACAATTAAAAGAAAAATGTAGTCCTCATTAAATTTTATATCAAAATGTCAATATACATGCTTTAACTCCTAACAATCTCCCACTTTTCCTAAAGCAAATGTCACATTTCCCTCAATCTCATATTACGCACGCAATGCTCAAACGACTTCATAGGAAGTGTCTTTGTAAAAAGATCAGCCATGTTTTTTTCTAACATTATTTTCATAACAGTCACATCCTCTCGATGGACGATCTCTCTTACAAGATGATATTTTCTCTCTCTATGTGCTTGCCCCTCGTATGACTTTTCAGTCCCATAGAATTCGCTAACGTCTCACTGTTTTCACAGTACAGAATCAATATAGAACTTTATGAGACATACTGTTTCTTTCACAGCTTCACAAGCCGTTATATATTCTGCTTCCATAGTGGAATCTGCAATGCTGGATTGTTTAGTACTTTTTGAGACTACAGCTCATCCACCTAGGGTGAATACTGATCCAAATGTTGACTTTCGACTATCTCTGTCTGATTGAAAATTAGAATCAGTATATCTCGTGGGGTTCAGGCCTCCACCTGAATAAACAAAGATATAGTTTCTCGTTTTTCTAAGATACTTGAGAATATGTTTTAGTGCAATCTAGTGTTCCAAACCTGGATTCGATTAATAATGTCTGACAATTCCCAATACATAACATATGCCTGGTCTCATACATAACATGGCATACATGAGACTATCAACACCTGAAGCATAAAGAACATTTCTCATATCCTCTTCCTCCTGAGGTGTTTTAGGACATTGTTTCATGGAGAGGAAAATTCCATGTCTGGTCGGTAGTTTACCTTTCTTAGAATTCTTCATAGAGAATCTCTCCAGCACCTTATCAATATAAGATGCCTGAGAACGTGTCAAGGGCTTGTTCTTTCTATCCCTTAGGATTTGGATGCATAGATCATAGCTCACCTCTCCCAAATCTTTCATTTGAAATTTCTCAGCAAATCATTTCTTTACCTTTAATAAATTTTCTACATCATTCCCAATGAGTAGAATATCATCAACATAAAGAACTAAGAAAACCACTATCTTATGTTTGATGTATTTATAAACACAGGCTTCATCAACATTTTGCTCGAAGCCATAAGACTTGATAATCTCATCAAAGGTAAGATTTCAAGATCTAGATGTTTGCTTTAATCTATAAATAGGTTTAAGCAACTTGCATACTTTCTAATCTTGCCCATTCTTTATGATCCCTTTTGATTACATCATATAGATGCTTTCATCAAGAGGGCCATTAAGAAAAGTTGTCTTGACGTCTATTTGCCATATCTCATAGTCAAAAACTAGCAGCAATTGACAAAAGGATGTGAATGGATTTGAGCATGACCCCAAGGGAGAATGCCTTTTCATAATCGACTACCTCCCTTTGTGTATAGCCCTTGGTTACTAATCGTACCTTGAAAGTCTCTACTTTTCCATCTGCATCTCTTTTATTCTTGATGATCCATTTACATCCAATGATCCTGACATCTTTAGGTGAATCTACAAGTTCCCAGACGAAATTCGAATACATAGATTCCATTTCCTGGTTCAGGGCATCTTGCCATTTCTCATTTTCAGGATCGTCCATTTCTTCTAAATAAGATAATGGATCGTTGTTGTCAGTGTCTGACACTAGGATATGTGCCTCTATTTAGTAGTGTACTGGTTGTCTCACAACCCTCCTACTACGACATTACACCGGAGTTTCCTTTGCAAGAACTGTGGTTTCTCTGGTTTGTCGTTTATCAGTAAAAATTGAAGGTGGTCTGATCTCATCAGTCGTTAATTCCTCAAGAACTATGTTACTACGAAGTTTTAGTTTTCCATATAGTCCTTGTGACTATAAAAGTACCCACCTCTAGTCTCTAGAGCATAGCCCATGAATATACATACTTCAGACCTTGAGTCTAATTTTATAGTCTTAGGTCTAAGAACGTAAGCTGGACACCCCCATATACAGAAATGACGCAAACTAGGTTTGAAGTCATTCCAAAACTCTAAAGGCATCTTGCTTACAGACTTAGATGGTACTAAATTCAAAATGTAAGTAGCTGTGTGTAGTGTATATCCCCAAAATGTAAGTGATTGTGATGAGTAGCTTAACAATGACTTAACCATATCCAATAAGATCTGGTTTCTCCTTTCTACAACACCATTTTACCGTGGTGTTCCAGGTGTTGTGAGTTAGGATAAGGTTCCACACTCCAGCAAATAATCCTTGAATTTTAAATCCAAGTATTCATCACCTCGTTCAGATCCAAAAGTTTTCATTGATTTACCTAATTTCTTTTGAGCTTCATCCTTGAAGTCTTTAAAATTTCCAAAAGTTTCAAACTTTCTATGTATTAGGTAATTATAACCCCATCTTGAATAGTCATCAATGAAAGTGACAAAATACTCATATCCACCTCTAGCTTATACATTGATTGGACCACATACATCACTATATACTAGTTCAAGTGGTTCATTGGCTCTTTGAGCCTTTCTAGAGAAAGGTCTCTTGGTCATTTTACCTTCTAGACATGATTTACAAATAAAAAGAGTTCTAACTTTTAATTCTCTCAAAACACCATGCTTTGTTAACTTGTTTAACCTATCTAGAGTAATATGTTCCAACCTAAGACGCCAAATATATGTGTTATCATTATCATGATAAACTCTTTGTTGTTTGTTACTTTTATGTTTTGCTACTTTAAATAATTTAGAATTATTTAGCGCGTTCAGTCGGTTTAAGCATGTACAGTCCATTTATAACTTTAGTATGAGAGACATCAAAAATATTTTTAGAAATAATAAACTATTGATTAATAAAAGAAATTTCGAATAACTGTTCTTGGAAAAAAGAAAGAGAAATTAAATTTCCCAAAAATCCAGCTGGAATATAATAAACATCGTTCAAAACTAAATCATTATTTCCAAAATGTAAACAGATTGTCCCTAATGCTTTAGCTGACTTGAATGCACCACTGTTAACTCTCAAAATGATCTCACCATCAGCCAGCTCCCGCTCCCTTGACGAATCAAGCATCTGTAGAGAAGAATATACATGGTTAGTGGCTCCTAAATCAAGTATCCAGGACGACAATTCATATTCCACTAATCAAGCTTCAACTGCAAATAAACCATATTTACCTTTATTTTTTAGCTCAGAGAGATACTTGTTACAGTTTCTCTTCCAATGACCTTCAACCCCACAGTGGGGACATTTTCCTTTGGGTTTGTTGTTGTTCTTGTTCTTCTTGGATTTTGGCGATGTCTTGGATTTCTTCCATTTTTTGTTCTTACTTTTACCCTTACCATTGATCTCCTTCCTCTTGTTACTCTTAACAACAGTGAAAGAAGGTTTTTGCTCAACATCATTTACCTCGCCCTCTTTGGTCATTCTAAGGTTGAGTGACTAAAAAATCTGCAATTCACTCAACAATTGGGTAATGTTGAATTGTAACTTATTCATAACATAATTGGCCGTGAACGCAGAAAAAACTAGAGTGGGTGATTCAAATATAATGCTAACTTGAGTCCGCTCATTAATGGTCCCCCCATATAGTTTGGCCTTGTGTATTATGTTGATCATGTTCAAAACATGTTCTTGCACATAATTACATTTTCTCATCTTAGTCGTCATATAGCTCCTAATGACCTCATAATGACTTTAGAATATCCTGCCTTAGGTTCGGTCAAAACTAAACTACATCACTTTCTCCTATCTTCTTAAGAAGACCAACCTTGGTATTGGTACAGCTCGAAACCTTCCTTAGGGGGATGAAAACAAAGCCATTTCGAGACCCTTACTCACCTCACGGTCTTGTACTAATGATGGAGACAATATATTATCTTGATATGTCAACTTTCTCTCAATCACTATTTTAGGATTATGTGTTTCCATTTTAACTGATCAATTAATTTCAAAATAATCACTGGTTAAAATAATAACCCTATAAATATTTAATAATCAGTTATGTTAATCTCATTGGTCTTTGTTCATTTAACCTTCTAAAGCATCTAAGTCATAATTAAGTGAACTTAGATTAACTAATTAATTATATTCATCAAACTTTAATAAAATTCTTTTACTAAAGTTAGTTATCCTATAGGTTCTATAACTCTCAGTATGGTGTGATCACCAAGTTTTAACTAATTAAAACCTAGCAGTTTACGTACAATTGGTTTAATAAAATAATGTATAAAAACATATTAGGACAATCCTAATAAATCATGTTTCTACTGATGAGATACATGATCAAATAAAACTATGTGGGATTTTCATATATGGCATGTGATCGACTAATGTATGAATATGTTATCAAACATAATAATTAAATAATTATTTAACAATTAAATAAAAATAATGGATCGAATGACTATTGAGTATTTTTAAATTACAACCCTTGAAATAAAGAAATAATATTATAAAGCAGACCTCAAGAATATATATTTCTCAAATATTGACTTCTCCTCTTGATGTCTATCTTCAAAATCTTCAAGCTTTGAACAAAATTTTAATTAGGAAAAACTATTTTTCTTAATTAAATTTAATTTCTCTAATTATCCTTTTATAATAGTTGACTTTAATTTGGTAAAATAAATATTTGATTTGATTTGGTCAAACTTGGTTCAAACTCAATCAACCTATTAATTTCTAATTTTTATAAAATTAATAATTCATAATTAATTTTAAAAATTACATTAATTGTAACATTTAAAAAGATAATAGATAGAGACAGGGTTGTCTACAATAAGTGGGTTGGTTGGTATCATGGTTTGTGTGAAATTTCCCTAAATATGACAACAGTTGTCATCAATGATACGACTCTCCTACAGCCACAGACGCAGCTGACCACCGTCGCCGGTGCTTTTTTTTCTGACGACGTCGAAAGAACAGTAAATTTCGGTGACATTGACGGTTTTTAAAAATTGATGGTGCCACCGCTGGAAATCCAATTTTCGCTGTCAGCGCCAGAATTCTAAAAGAATTCCTATTTCTTTTCTTTTTCCTCTATTGTTCGTCTCGTGCGTTCTTCATCTTCTCAAGATCGAAATAATTACAATAAATATTTAAAATAAAATTACAAAAATTTCTATGCCCCAAAACGGCTTACATAAGATCTAAGAAAAAATAAAAGAACAAAGTCTAACCCAATAATCATCATACAATTAACGATCCATTATTTTTCATACATTCAAAAAATATAACGATAGTTCATTCATACGTATCTCATATTATATGAATAATGCAAGAAAACTCACACATCATTTAACATATAAATATATAAAGACCGCTCTGATATCAATTGCTGGAAACGCAGCACACGTGCAGCGGAGGTGTTTAAATTGTTTTTAATAAAAATGAATATTTTTCGATAAAAAGAAACACAAGCACGACGCAACAATTTACAAAATAAAAATTTACTTGAAAACTCTTTTCAATAAGGATCCATTATATATTTATACATTAAATCTATAACGAACAAGGTTAGGAATAATATACCTATTATAGTCTATATCAGTCCTTGCAAGACCAATCGATCCTCCGTCCCACGAAACTTTTCCAATGATCAATAGACTCCGCGATGCACTAGGACGTGTGTGAGCACGTAGATTATGAGACACATTTTTTGTCTCTAGATATACTCAACACATGAGATCTAGAGATTTATTGAGAATAACTTTTGAAATACGATTATCTAAAGGAACACAATGATTATTTTTTTACAGATTTGATTAACTTTTAATCACAGAGAAAAAATTTCTCTAACTCTAATTGTGTTTTCAATTCAATTCTTAATTGATGAACTGATCAACTGATGAACTGATCTGAATCTCTGATCTGATTTCTTGATGCCATTAAAATAATATTTGTATCTATTCTAGATAATGGCTTATTAGATATTTAAGAATAATTAAAAATTAAAAATTAATATTTAATTTTAAATTGCCCAATGTAGTGGGGCCCTTGTATAACGGTGCACAACTGCAATGCCACACAATACTGCACTTGGCGTTAAGCATCACAGTGCCTCACGGCACTGCGTGTTACCCCACACTGCAGTGTCTTGTGTCATTGCAGTGTTACAGGCCTACTGTTGTAGTGTCATGGCACTACAGAAGTCCATGGTGATCCATGATTCAATATCATTGATCGACACATGACAATTACTGTAAATTAAATATTTATTTTAATCAAGTAATAATCTATATATCAGTTAATTCAAAATTAACATATTTGATTATCTATATCAAATAAATTATCTTTTATTTTACAAATAACAGATTTAGTTGATTCAAATTATCATCTAATAATAATTTAATTATCTAATTTCATAAATTATATATTCTGTCTCACTTATCGATAACTGAAAAAATAATCAATAATTATCTAAATATATAAATTCTAATATANACACATAATTATCTCACAATTATGTACTTGCGTAGAATTAAAATTTCTTTGCAAGTCAATCTTTTTCTCATGTCTTTAAATATACACACTCTAGACTGTGTAGTATAGATGTGACTTGGGGATCATGGACCTATAATCCTAAGCTCTAATAAACCAGATTATTAATTAAATTTGTTAATTATATAATGTTATTTATTAATTCTATTATTACTCCACTATAAATATGGATTTGAGTTCTTAGTGATTATATAATGTATTTATAGAGTACTCTCAAGCAGTCCACTAATATAATCATTTCATGTAGTTCTGTACTCCAATTACCATTTTACCCCTCTAAATTCCTAGAGAAACAACCTCTAAGATACCCTCCAAAAACCAAACCATGCCTTGAACCAGGTCAAACACCACCCTCAACGAAGGGAACGAGAACGGGGATGAACAAGCCAATCACCCTGCTCCTGTAGTTGAGATGCTTCGGACCATCCTAAGTCAAATGTAAGAATGGAACAAGGAAATGACGAAACACTACAAAACGCATGACAAACGATGGAGGAACAGATTTCCGCATTGCAACGGGACCTTGCATAGCTAGCACACTAATCGTGAGGGAAGGGAGAATTGCCAAGAAGGAAATGAAGTTAGACGGGAAGGTGACTGTCCAAGGAACACGGAAAGGAGGAGGTGAGAGAAATTCGCCCACCAAAAGTCATGACGAAAGTTGTCATGGAAGAGATGATGGAAAGAGAGATGTTGGAACTGAGGAGCCTGAGAAACACAGACAAAATAAACTTAGAATCACTCACCAGAACTTCATTATGTCTAGAAATCATAGCCTTTCCGATTCTGAGAAAGTTCATGGCACCTAAATTCAAATGTTGTGAAGGGAAGTCTGGCCCTGTAGATCATCTCAGAATGATCAAGCAAGTCATGGCGGTATACCAGCATGAAGACGCATTGATGTGTAGGATATTCCGCATAAGTCTAGACGGGACTACACTCAAATGGTATCACTCTCTCCTTGCTCAATCAATTACTAACTTTACTTCCATGTCCATTGCCTTCTTGGTACAATACTTTACTTATCGGGGGCTATGAAAGACTCAAACTACCTTCTGACGATATCCGCCCAGAAGGAAAAAGAAACACTTCAGGAATACACTTGCATATTCAAGGAGGAAATGGCCAAGGTGGAAAGTTATGACGACAAAGTGGCGAGATTGGCCTTTAGATGAAGGTTGGATCTAGAATCAACCTTCTTTGAAGATTTATCAAAGATAAAGCCCATGACCATAGCAAAGACTTTTCAAAGAATGCAAGCATACGTCACGTTAGAAGAAGAAAAAAGAAGTTTATTAAAACAAGCGGGATGACGGATTCATGAGTCAAAGAAAGAATAGCGGAGCTCAAGTGCAGGGAGAAAGAAGATTCAGAGAACATAAAAAGAAGATGAGAGAGGAGACATCAAGCAGAACAGAACCGTCGCTCGAAGGAAACCTGTGGATGACATCTATCCTAGAGACATGGTCAACACCCCGTTGATTGTCTTAATAAACCAAGTCTTGGAGATGATAAAAGATAAACCTTGGCTGAAAACACCGGTCCCACTTACAAGGGAGCGAGACCACGCGGATAAGGACAAATATTGCGCATTCCACATAAGCAATGGACATTTTATAAAAGATCGCTTCCAGTTGAAAGACTATGCAGAGAAACTGGTGAAAGAAGGATATCTATTTCAATTTATGAAGAGGGAGGAACCACATCGGGAAGCTGAAAGAGAAACCCATGACAGGGGAAAAAGGGATAACAAGAAGCAGTCGCTTTGAATAGTCAGTACCAGCAACCTACAACCAAGGGATGAAATATTCATCCCAGAAGGAATCAAAACTATAAAAGGAGACCCAGTTGCAGCTATGATCTGCATGGTAACTGCATTGGAATCAGTGAGAAAATAGAAGACGGGAAAAGTAGAAGAAAAGCTAGTGGAGGGAGATGAGAAATAACAATCACAGAGGGATGCACATGTGGGCCCTATGTACGATGCAAGAGAAGAAATCGAACATATTTGCTTAGATGAAGAAACTCAGAAAATGAAGAATATTGGGGCCCACCTTGAGGAACCGGAGAAGGAAATGTTGACTGACTTTCTACGGAGAAACAATGACATTTTTGCAACCAACGCTCAAGAGATGCCAAGTGTAACGGAAAATATAATATGTCATAAACTGATTATTAACCCTTCACTTAAACCAGTGAAGTAGCGAAAAATGTGTTTCGCACTAGAAATAAACATGTCCATTAAAGAAGAAGTTGACAAACTACTAAAAACGGATTTCATCAAGGATGTAGATTACATAGAATGACTCGTTAACGTTGTCATGGTAAAAAAAGAAAAGCGGGAAATGGAGGATTTGTGTGTACTTCATAGATCTAAACAAGGCTTGCTCAAAAGATGAATATCTGTTACCTAGAATAGATTAGATGGTGGACACCACCTCAGGACACGAACTTCTAAGCTTCATGGACACTTTTTCAGGATACAGCCAAGTGAAAATGTTTCAACCTGACCAAGAGAAAACATCTTTTATAACTAAACAAGGTAGTTTTTGTCATAAGGTATTGCCTTTTGGTTTAAAAAATATAAGTGCAACCTACCAAAGGTTGGAAAATAGAATCTTCCGAGAGTAGATTAGGAAAACCATGGTAGTTTACGTCAATGACATGCTGGTGAAGAGTCGAGAGTGCAAAGATTTCATCAATAACATTTGTGAGGCCTTTTCCATCCTTAGAAAAAATTTGATGAAGTTGAAACCGGAAAAATGCACCTTCGGAGTGGCGGCCTGAAAATTCCTCGGCCACTTAGTTACGCAGCGAGGAATTGAGGTCAACTCAAATCAAGTAAAAACCAGAATGGAGATGAAATCCCCATAAAATCAGAAGGAAATATAAGGAAGATCAACCTGCAAGTGTAAGCCATTCTTCGTAAAGTTAAGGAAGAATTCAACAGATGGATGAGATGGTGACTGTGAGGAAGCTCTTCGCAAGATGAAAGAGTACTTGACAAATCCACCATTATTGTCAAAACAAAAGCCGAGGGAACCTTTGTTCTTATATGTATCCGTCTCACAGACCGTCGTCAACGCTGTTCTGATCAGAGAAGAAGAAATGAAGCAGAAGCCGGTATACTTCATCAGAGTCTGGTGGTAGCCTAGACTGGTTATTAAAGGATGAAAAAATTAATACTGGCCATTATAGTAGCCGCAAGGAAACTAAGACCCTACTTTAACGCACACACTGTAAATGTACTGACAGATTCGCCAATTAGAAGTCTCCTGCACTCACCTAAAATAAGCGGAAGAACAAAAAAGTGGCAATCGAGTTAAGCTAATATGAGATCCGCTACGAACCAAGAACATCAATTAAAGGGCAAGCCTTAGTCGATTTTGTGGCAGACTTTACGTTTGATGCCAATGAGGAGTCAGAAAGTGGACAACAAGTAATCAAAAATGGGACATGGGAATTATACGTTGACGGAGCCTCAAACAATAAAGGAGTCGGTGTGAGAGTGGTACTACGAACTATGTTTGGCGATACACTCGAATACTCTATCTCATTTCAATTCAACGCCTCAAACAATGAAGTCGGGTGTGAAACCTTGATAGTAGGAATCACTCTGTTACTGGAAGTAAAGGTAAATGAAATAAAAATCTTTTACGATTCAATGTTGGTAGTAAAGCAGGTAACAGGCGAGTTCACGGCAAATGATGAAAGAATGATTAGTTACCTAGAACAGGTAAATGGACTGCTCAAGCAACTAAAAGTTTCAAAATCCACCATATCCCAAGTGCGGAAAATGGGCACACGGATGCGTTGGTTAATTTGGGATCCTCACTTCAAATCCTGCGAAAAAGAAGTGTACCAGTTGAGTTTCTAGAAAATTCAATCATCACAGCCGAAGAGGTAGTAAAGGTGAAAACTGAGCTGGAAACAAGCTGGCAGGAGTGACCCAATACGTTGCCTAAAAGAAGGGATCCAACCTTGAGACAAACTTCATGCTAGGAATATTCAGTAACAGCGTAATCAATGATTTATTGTATAAGCGGTCTTTTTCAGAGTTGTATCTAAAGTCGAATACGTGTTAGCAGAAGTTCATGGATGGGTGTGCAGGAATCATACTGGGGGCGGGTCTCTAGCCCATAAAATACTGAATGTAAGGTATTACTGGCAAAAAATACACCGAGATGTCAAGCAATATGCAAAGAAGTATGACAAGTGTCAAAGATTTACCCCCGTAACAAAATTAGCCACAGGAGAACTCAACACCGTGACAAGTCCTTGACCATTCATGCAGTGGGCTTTGGACATCGTCGGACCACTCCCCATGGCACCCACTCAGAAACACTTCTCGCTAGTTGCCACTGACTACTTCACCAAGTGGATCAAGGTAGAATCCTTTGCTAGGATTCGTGAAGAAGTAAGGGAATTGCTGTGGAAGAATATAGTGTGCAGATACATAATTCCTCAGATATTAGTGTCTGACAACGAAATTCAATTCATCAGAAAGATGTTGAGGACTTTTTGTGAAGACCTGCAAATTACCAACCTATTTTCTACACCCTACTATCCATAAGGAAACGAACAGAAGAAAATTAAATGATGTTTGACCTGATTTATAGAAGCTTCATATGGTAGCCAGAGCTAGACTAATGCAAGCTCTAAATATTGAAAAGTCATGTGTGGATTTCAAAAAAAAATATCCTGAAATGATTTATGCACTTGAATTGTATCAAAATAGACCAATGTTATGCATGTCTATGTATTGTAATTCTTAAATATAACTGCAAAGTAGTGATTTTGAATGCATGCATGCTATGCATGGTTGTGAACATTTGAAAGAAAATTATTTGATGATTTTTTTAAAAAGTTTACTAACGTAGCCATATTCGCTATCCTTTAAAACAATCATTGGGCCTAGTATCATGGAATCGCAATGACATATTGAGCATACTTTTAAGAAATGATGCATCCTTATTCATTAGTTTATGACTCAGTATTCAGCTCTGTGTCAATGAAAAAGACAAAGGAATAATATTTCCATATTTCACTTCTTTTCTTCCAATCGTGTTTTAGCTTTCGTCGTGCACATACTGACTTTCTTTGTGGCAACTTTTTAGATTTCATCTCGCATTCAGACTGCCCTTCTCATTTTCTTTTATTTTCTTCTCTCATTTTTTTAATCAATTAACTTTCATATAACTAAGTTTATGCTTCTGTGTTATTTCAAGAGTAATTAATGATATTTTTATTTGCCTTGGAATTAAAATAAGGAATAATGAAAATAATGGGAAGACGAAGTATATATGTTTGTCTACTAAAAAAGGCTCTTTATTGATGATGAAGGATTTGGAAAAATTATGGAATAAGAATTTTTACTAATAAGGATTTGGAAAAATTATGGAATAAGAATTTTTCCAATATTCGAGATTGTTCTTTGAAAACATTTTTTTTGCCCAACTTCGCCTTTCCCATACTTCGAGCGTTCAAACGAAATACTTCTTGACTGTATCAAAATTAATTGTATGCGGTAAATCGCCTTCATCCATGTTTGTTAGCATGAGAGCTCCTCTAGAGAAGACCTTCTTGACAACGAAAGGTCCTTCGTAATTTGGGGTCCACTTCCTACGCTGATCCTTCTGATATGCGAGTATCTTTTTCAACATCAAATCTCATTCTCAGAAACATCAGGGACTCAATCCTTTTTGCCTTTCCCATACTTAGAGCGTTAAAACGAAGTACCTTTTGTCATATGCTTACATCATTTTTCTTTGATATAATTACCCTCTACATAATGCACTCAATATTTTTTTTCTCGATGAAATTGAATTGCTCATATCATGTTTGTACCCACTCTACTTCTTCTAATTTTGCCTCCATTAAGACTCTGATGGAGGGAATTTCCACCTTGATTGGAAGGACCGCTTTCATGCCATATACCAAAGAAAATGGTGTTACCCCATTTGATGTTCAGACTGATGTGCGATACCCATGTAGTGCGAATGAGAGCATCTTATACTAGTCCATATAAACCTCCATCATCTTCTCTATGATATTTTTTATGTTCTTATTGGCTGCTTCCACTGCTCCATTCATCTTCGAACGATAAGGGGATTAATTATGATGCTTAATTTTGAACTGTTCACATAATTCTTTCATCATCTTGTTGTTTAAATTTATCCCATTATGTGTGATGATCTTTTCAGGTAGACCATATCGGCAAAGTATATCCTTTTTAATGAACTTAACAACCAGACTTCTGGTTACGCTCGAATAAAAACTCGCCTCCACCCATTTGGTAAAATAATCTATATAGATCAAAATGAAACAATGCCCGTTAGAGGTTTTTAGTGTGATGGGACCAATGACGTCCATGACCCCACATAGAGAATGACCAAGGCACATCCATGACATGTAAAAGGGATGTGGTTACGTGAATTTTATCCACACAAATTTTACATCTATGACATTTCTTAGCGTATTTGATGTAGTCAGTTTCTAGAGTCAACCAATAATATCATGCTCTCAAGATTTGTGTAGCCATCATATGTCTATTAAAATGAACACCACGAATTCCTTCGTGAAATTCCTCTATGATTTGATTTACTTCCCTTGCATCAACACATATTAAAAGTACCATATCACGATTTTTTTGTATAGTATTTCACCATTTAAAAAGAAACCCATGGACAATCTTCTAATAGTGCATTTTATCATTCTCGGAAGCTTGGATATTCCTCATTCTTTATATTATGCTTGATGTTATAATTCAATGGTCTTGCATCTGGCTCTTCTTAAATGCTCATACAGTGAGCAGGAAAATCTCGCTTCTCAATTTTTATGGGTTGAACTTCTTCCTTAAAGTCTGTGGTAAAAATGGACGCTAGAGTTGCCAGTACATCTGCAATTTGATTATTCTCTCTCGGCATATAGTCAAATGAGATCATTTTAAAGATTCGGCTTAACTTGGTTACATGTTTGTTATAACATACTAGGTTGGAGTCTCTAGCTTCCTATTCACCATTTAGTTGTCTTATCACCAATAATGAATCTCTATACGCTCGAAGATTTATTATCTTCATATCACAAGCTGATTGAACTCCCATGTAACATGCTTCATATTCTACCACATTGTTTGTACACTCAAAGCATAGTTTTGTCGTGAATGGAAAAACTTTCCCTAAGGAGATATGAGGATTGCCCCAATACTATCCTACGTCATTAGATGCGCCATCAAATAAGGTTGTCCACAACTCTGGGTCTGTAGATTCTTCTTCATTTTTAATATGATTGAGACGTTCTCATCAAGGAAATCAAGTTTCATAGCCTCATAATCTTGCACTGGTTAATCTACCAGATAATCAGCAAGTACACTTCCCTTTATTGACTTCCACATGGCATAGACAATATCATATTCCGTGAGTAACATTTTTCATTTAGCAATCCGCCAAGAAATTGATGGTTTTTCAAAGATATACTTGATTGAGTTCATCTTTTAAATTAACCAAGTGGTGTGATGTAACATGTATTGTCTAAGCCGATGAGCAAATCAGGATAATGCACAACATGTTTTCTCCAACATCGAATAATTAGCCTCATAATTTGTGAACGTTTTGCTTAAATAATATTTTTCTTGTTCTTTGCTTCCAGAGGCATCATGCTGACCAAGTACGCAACGTATAGATTTTTCTGTTACTGTAAGATACAAAATGAGTGGTCGCCATCGAGTTGGAAGAACAAGTATTAGGGGATTTTGCAAATATTGCTGGATCTTCTCAAAAGAATTTTGTAAGATATGTTCACAAGTCACAGTTAATTGTGAGATGAACCGAGCTATGTAAATTAATCTCTCAAAGAAATCTCTAACTTCCTTTTGAGTTCGAGGTGGTGGCGGCATATCAATGATGGCTCAAACCTTGTCGGGGTCAGCTTTTATTCCTTCCTTGCTCACGACAAAGCAAAGTAGTTTCTCTGAAGATGCTGCGAATGTACACTTTATCGTGTTAAGCTTTAACTCGAACTTTCTCAACCGTTCAAATAGTTTTTGCAAAGTGACAGTATGATCTTCCCCTTGACGAGATTTGGCGATCATATTATCAATATACACTTCGATTTCTTTATGCGTCATATCATGAAATGATGTTACCATTGTTTGTTGGTAAGTTGTCACTGTATTTTTAGATCAAATGGCATAACCTTATAACAATATGTATCCCATAAAGTTATAAAAGTGGCTTTTCACAATCTTTAGGAGTCATTTTGATTTGATTATTCCAAAAAAAAACATCCATGAAAGAGAAGGTTGAATGTCATGCAGTGTTATATACTAAGACATCGATGTGGGGTAATGAAAAATTATCCATGGGGCTCGCCCGATTTAAGTCTCTATAATCGACACATATTTTTATTTTCCCATTTTTCTTCGGTACTGGGACTAGGTTAGCAACCCATTCAGGGTATTTTACTACTTCAAGAAAACCAACATCTGCTTGTCTTTTAACTTCTTCTTTGATCTGTACCTGCATGTCTGGTTTCATTTTTCATAATTTTTATCGTACTAGTTTACTTTCCGGCATAAGCGGCAAAAGATGGACCATGATATTAGTGTTTAGACCAGGCATATCTTCGTAAGACCATGCAAATATGTTCATTAATTATAGAAGATAATGAGTAAGTCAATTAATTATCGAAATTATCTTCAGCACTTTCGTCTGACGTAATACTAAGAATTGGATTTTTGAAGTTATTGCTTATGCTCTTGTTTTCAAAATCATTGTTCTCAGACCAGAATTAGATTATTGGATGAAAGGAAGGCAATAAAAGAAAGAAAAAAAATGCATGAGTATGAACAACAATTCAGAAAAGGAAGAAAAGTAGACAAATAGGGGGAAAAGGAACTGGAATCATATTTATTTTTTACATAAAGAAACGAAACACATTTTTAGATTTTCATTCAAAGAGATGACATAAAATAGATAAAAGGGTAGGCCCATAACAACGGAATTCCAAAGACACTGGGCAGAATCATTAGAAATTTAACATAACACATTACTCTTGAAAACCCCCAAGAAGCATTGGCAGCTTTGTGATATCTCAATTGTTGATCTCATGATCTAAAACGTATCGAGAAACCAAGTCTTTTGTACTTGCACTTGATGATCTTCTCAAGATTATGGATATTGAAAGATGAGATATACCATCTCCAAGGTCTTGCTGCTCTACTTTAGCCGGTTCATCGAATTAAATTCCCCCACTTCTGAAGGATTCAGAAATATGAGGTATGAATGTCATTTTCGTATCAAATTCCTTATTTTTCAAGCCTAGCAATTCTCTTTTGTTTCTTTTGAGCTTCCACTCTTTCTCTATCAGTCTTGATCGGTCTATATCCCAGCCAAACCTTTGCTCATTCTTTTCCCATTTGATTAACTCTTTTATGCCTTGGTGCTCACTCTTGAGTCATTTGCCTGGCTTGTAGCCCATTTTATCATCAGCTTTGCCATAATCTTAGATGCTTTTGAAAGGCTTGAAATTGGAGCGAGTTTCCCATTACCAACAACCGTGATATTCGCAATTTCAAGCGATCAAAATGAGCACTCCAAAACTTCTTCTGCTACTTCAACATATGGTGTGGTGCCCGGCTTGGATACCAGTAAGTTTTCTTCCCCATATATGCAAATGAGTTTGTGATCCACTATGAATTTCACCTTCTGATATAAGGAATGTGGTACTACTCCAACAGAGTGAATCCATGGTCGACTCAAAAAAAAATTGTATGCTGGAGTTATGTCCGTCACTTGAAAAATATTATCAAATTGGCATGGTCTGATTCGAAATTGGTATCTCAATGTCTCCGATTACTTTTCTTTGGGTGTCGTCGAATGCTCTTACTATCATCATGTTTGGTCGTATATGCGTCATGTCCACAAGGAGCTTTGCTATTGTATATCTTGACATTACATTTAAAGATGAACCGTTATCAATCAATACTTTTGCAACAGCATAATCTCTACACTTCACTAATATATGTAGAGCTCTAATGTGTCTATTACCATCAGCAGGAATTTCATCATCTGTGAAAGTCATAAAATTTGTTGCAGTAATATTTTCCATAATTCCACTCAACTTCTCTACCGTAATGTCATGGCAGACATATTCTTGATTCAAAACCTTCAATAATGCTTGGCGATGTGATTCAGAATTAAGAAAAAGTGACAATAGGCACTACCAGAAATATAGTATTCTACATAAATAAAATACAAGAGTTTCAGTCCCCTATTGTTGAAAACTCGAAACAATAGGAGATTGGTAAATCAAGTAAAATTTGTTCTGGTTTAAAGTTGAAAAAAACGGGAGTAAAAAAGAGAGGGACTGAAAATTTAAAGTAGCGGGACTTGGAAAAAGGAGGGGGAGTGAAATTAAAATCGACATTGATCGAAGCCCTCTCTCATTTGCCTCTACAGTCTTCACTCTTCTTTGGTATCTCGCATGTTCATTCTCCATTTTTATAAGCTCAACCCTATTCCTTTCACTCCGTGAATCCTTCTCGTTTTCCCTTTATCATTTTTCTTCACATGGTCTCTCGACTTTAACCTCAAAAGAATACAACATACAACCTAGGGCTTGGCCAAGGTCCGCGATTAACCTCTTCAGAAGCTCCGTGGTTTTCAAAAGCTCATGATCTTAGAAGCTTCACGAATCCCCTTTTCAATCTTCTCTCTTTCTTTTACAGCTTCTTCCTCTCAAAGTTCAAACCTTCGTCGAAGAAGAGAGAGAGAGAGAGAGAGAGAGAGAAGACTAGCTTCTCTCACTAGATTAGCTTCTATCTACCTCTATTTAAAAAAAATGCGCAAGGGTTTGTGAGCTGAAGAATCTTCTCATTCTTTGGTTTTCGTTGTAGAAGTGGACATTGATTTTTAGGTTTTGCCTTTCATTCTCTCTTATGCAATTTCTAAACAATACCTGTGATTTTTCTTTGCTTTACACCTAAAGCCACATCTGTTCAAAGAGATTAGAGAGAATATGTTGAAACATCTTACAACTGTTCTTGGTAATGACGAGGTAACAACTCAGTTCTTGTTGTTGCATCCTTTGACTAGGGTAAGAGTTTATTATGCAATTGCTATTCGGAATTTTGTCTGTGATTTAGTCAGATTGTCTTCCTGTCTCTACTTCATTGTTAACACATTTTATAACATAGGATGTTCTTTTTGTCCTCCCTCATTTTACACCTGTGGAGATGAGCTTTCTTCATATTTGTCAATTGAATCTTGGTAAAAGTGTGGTCATCTTGATTAATGATGTTCATGATCGCGTTGGGACCTGAAGCTTTATGGTTCAGGTTTTTGCTAGTTGCTTTGAGTAATTATCAGGATCGAGTCCCTATAATTTTCATGTGACAGTAAGGCGGCTTGAGTTGGATCAGTGGTAATAACAATAAAACTTTTACACCTTCGTCTAAGCGTATAATGTAGAGTGATTGAATTCCTTTTATCTGGACAGGCAGTAAGACGTCATTCTGGTGGGATTGCTTCACTTTTAGGTTGACTTGAGGTTGTGACATTATAGAATCTTTTCAAGGTTAGGATTTTTTCAACACTTATCCAAAGCAAGTGCATGTGAGAGTCGATAGTGTTGCTGTTGGAAAACTTTCACTGAACCTAACTAGTTTAACAAAAGAAAGCATGTCTATTTTTGGCACTCTAGTTAACTTTGTTGTCAAGAGCCTCCTCCCATTCACCCATTTTATACAACTTACAGTAGAATATCTTAACACTACTTCACTTGCTCTGAAGAAGGACTATGATGTGAACAAGTAATTGAGTGTTATGCACCTTTTCCTTTGCTTTACCGAGTACATTTAGATGATGAACTACATTTGACAAGATTAATCTCAACATTTTCAAAATGTTGAAAACTCATTCACACTTTATAGTGTTTTGAGTGTTCACATGACAAGTTCAAAGTCTTTGGTTGGGATAGTTGGAGTTACGTCATGGACTCAAAAGGAGAAAAATGTCATTTAGTTTCCTTTAGAGTTCGTGTAACCTTTCCTTATTATATCAAAATTGTTTACGATCATTTGTTCGTAAAATGTGGTGTGTAGATGGTGAAAGTATTTCTAAGAGTTATATTTTAGAGGGAAGAATGAGATGATTTATTTTTTAGTAAGTTTCTACACTTCATCTCCTCCCGATGCTGCATCAGTCGAACATAGTACAAAGTAATTCTCTAAATGCTGCATAAATATGGACGCTTGAAGTTTTGATTAGGAAAAGAAGTTTAAAAATTCAATCGTAATCCAAACGGTCACTTAAGTACTTGCTCAGAAAATGGTAAGTTTCAAGAAGCTTATTAATGTTAGATTATGCTTTAGATGAATAAACTATTCATGTTAACAACTTTTTATCCATTCTTTGTAGATCCAGACGATCAGGAGCTATGTCCATGTTGTACTTGTATTGTCTTAAGAAAACATCAGCTAAATCTTTCCACATCTGAATATGTTGATTATCCAATTGGATATACCAGCAGGATGTAACCCCTATTAAGCTATCTTGAAATAAATGAATTAGCAACTTATCATCATTTGCACAAACAACCATCTTTCTGCAATACATAATAAGGTGACTTCTCGGGAATGTACTACCCATAGTTGTCAATATCATAATGTAGAAGTTGAACTTGACGCAATAATCGAGCATGCAAAATCCAAAACAAATGAGAAGGATGATGATGAAACTCAAGCTTGTGATGCGAATAATGAGAATGATGATGATGAAACTCAAGCATTTGATGCAAATAATGAGGATGATGGTGATGAAACTCAAGCAAATTAGTTGTGATGTTGAACATTTATGTGTTTCATGATGATAATTCTATTTAATATGATGTTTTTATTGAATTTTAATGTCATTAATATGATGTTTTTTTGAATTTTAATGGTAATTACGTATTACTTGCATGATAGAATCTATTGACTCAATTTGTTTTCTTATTTATATTACATATAATAAATTTTACATATAATAAATTTTGTGGAGTGAAAGCTTGGTTGTAGCTAGGTGCCATTGTCGATGAGTTGTACCCAATTTTTCATGTTTGCATCATTTCGTGGACATTTGGAAATGAGTAGTACTGGATATTTACTAGTAGTGAAGTATGCTGAAACTGGTTAGCCTGATGATGTTGATAGGTTGGAGTGAACCCGAGAGGGTAATGTTGATTATCATTTGGCAGTTGATCTTATGATCATTGAGCCACTTGCAGATTTTTAGGACAGACTTTTCCCTTACTAGCGGCAAGGAGTTTCAGAACTCTGGTCATTTTCTCTTTCAGCTCCCTATTTTCTTCTTTCATTTCCTCTCGTGATTGTTCTCTTTCTTGCTCGTCCATGACCCTAACTTGAGCTCACATTTGATTAGATTTTGGAGTTGACGGGCTATCTTTGAAAAGTTTCTTAGAATGAATAAAAATAAAACAATGAGATGGTAGATTTTACTTATGAAAAAAAGAAATAATAATAATAATGAAAGTAAATTTATGCATGAGAAATGTTATAATGCAAAGTAAAAGTCCTGAAATACTCAATTTCATTCAATTAGTAGAGTCATTCACTACATTTGAGTATGTAGAAGTCAATTACATTACGTCGTAATATGAGTTTATACAAAACGATAAAAATGACCCATATCCCGGCTGATTTCTTCTAAAAACTTAGACAAGTTCTCCCCCTTATGATGGATAGGCAAAACACTTCTCTTCAAAAATGATGGTTCTGATTGTAGTTAAGGTTTCTAGAGAGAGAAGTCTCATCTCTCTCTAGAAATAGCAAAAGCTTCTGCCACACACAATTTCTTCCTTTTTCTCTTTTCATTATCGGTGATGGAGGTGCTAGGAGTTTGAGGATTGTGCTTAATACATATCTAAATCGTGATTCGGAGGAGAGTCTAGGTGTTCATTATCGGCAATGCAGCGGCGTCCCTATGGCATGTCTGCGATGCGGCGTCATCCATGTAAATCGTGGTGCGTTGTCCTTTACGTCATCCAGGAAAGTCCAGGTGAATCGTGATGTGACTTCGTTATGTCGTTATCAGTGGCGTCTCTGTGTAGTGATCAACGCAGATCTGAGGAGGTAAGGTTCGATGTGTAGGTGTGGATCTTTAGCTGCCTTGAGTCGTTGTTTTGAGAAGTGGTTTTAATGTTCACTCATCTTTTTGTTCTGCGTCATCTCGTTTCTACGTCGTCTCATTTATACGTCGTCTCTATGCTTTTAGTTCTGCATAGATTTGAGGTGGTTTGGTTCAGATGAAGTTGATGTAGGTCTCAGGCTTTTCTTCATTGTTTCTTGGGTTGTGGTCTGTGAGGCTCCACCTTCATCTACAAAGTCACCGTTGAAGCTTCCGCCGCATAAACATAGGTGCAAAATCTGGTATGGTTCTGTTCATTGCACCTATCACCATAAAAGGAGTTGGGTGTGCCCTGTCTTTATTGCGGTCGTGGTTAACGCCTTCCCTAAGGCCGTTACCAGATCTCGTCATGGATGGATGAGATTTTTTTGCTAGACTTTCCTTATTCCCTCCGCCTGCCTATGCAATTACTGCCTATATCTTGATCCTCGACGGTGCCAAAGGTCCGGACTCCATTCTGAGTGTGTCTGCCTTTTGATCTGGTCTTTCAGATCTGAGGTTTGATTTGTATCGATGTCCTGGACACTGCTAACTGGGGTAGTATCTAGCCGATTGAAGGGTCCCGGTCTGGTCACCCGATTAGTTTTGTTTAGTGATATTGGTCTCTTTTCGATTCACATTTCTTTGTTTGCACCTTTTCGATGTGTAGATTAGTCTTTCTGCGAGTTTAGTATATCTCGGTGCCTGTTTGAGGTGTTAAGCTAGGAATTGGACTGTGTTGATTCATTGGTTGGTTGTTATGTTGGTTTGTTGCTAGGGTTATTTACTCATGTTTTGATTATGACTGTGATTTCCCTTTATGATTTATGTGCTATATCTGTCTTATGGTGTATCTTTATTTGAGTTGCTCCTAGTTTTACAACATAATGTGCTTATATTGTCAATTTAACTTTGAGCCTTAACACTATAATGCATGTTATATACCTGAGGTATGCTCATTGTATAAGTGTAATCTTTTGGTTATTGTTAATATATTTACCTTTGACAGAAAAATGATGCTTCTTCCACCAATTGGCTCGCTCTCACAACCATGCCTTTCAGACACTCCGCAACCTGCTCAAATCATTGTCTAATCAAGTCATACTCTTATTGCAGCAATTGATAATCATATCTCTGTGTATCGGCATTAACATCATTTTTTCTTGCCAATTTCTTTGCCACATTCTGATAAGATCTAACTTAGTGCTCAAGGCTTGCGATGACTTTCAATAGTTCTTCACAATCATTTATTGACTCGGTCTTCCTAACTTTTTGATTCTCTAAATCGACTTATAAATTATTAGTGAATCGTCATAATGCATCATATTGTTCTTTTAACTCAATAATGTATGCGTTTTTCTTATCAACAACCCCTTTCATCTCTTCTGAAATCTCTTATACAAGTTTATTTTTCTTTTCCAACTTCATGATTTGATCCACCTGTTCATAGATTACCCCTCGCAAATTCTCATTGTCTTCTACCATCTTTCTAATTTTATTGTTCAGTTAGCGAGTTCCCAACTCTGAGTTTTTTCGCTTCAGAAATTCTCGATCCTCAACCTTATTTTTCAAATCTCTGAGTTGTTTTTCAACTTTGATCATGTGTTTATCAGACAAATTCGCCTCAACTGTTAGTCGTCTATTTTCTTCCAAGAAGGGTAGATTCTTTTGACACTACTCATATAACTCATCGCTCCTTATTTTTAACAATCTCTCGATGAGCTTCCGATGATTTAAGTGATTGTAAATCCTCAACTGGTAAGGCAATGATTACTTTGCTTCTACTCTCAAGCCACGCTTCATACTCATTTGTGCAGTTCATGCGATTCTTCTCATTTTGCATCATTTCTCATTATGTTCAAAGCTACAATCAATTGCTGCAGTTTTTGTTCAATATCTTAATAACCATAACTGATTTCAATATCCTTCAATGCATGTATGGCAGGGACAAACTGTCTCTTGTATAATTGACAAAGCACCATTAGCGGAGCATAACTAATACAACCCCATGGTCTAGTGTGACCCACTGAAAGTCACCACATCTGTAGATCATCGATGTCAACAACATCTAGTGGACTTTCCAGATAACATCCACACCTTTCAACTCTGATAGGTGTGAGAGTCATGCCCCTTTACGGGGAACTGTGGATTCCATTTGGCCATTCCAAATTCGACAATGGGCCTCATTGTCATCCATGGACTTGAAAACTTAACTTGAGGAGATTTGAAATCTGGTGGACATCTTAGATGACTAAGAATCTAAATACACAAAAAAGATGGAGAGCCGATGAACTTCCCTTTTCCAAACACTTAAATGTGATTTAAGGATAAACAGTCTCAGTGAAAATTGAGATAACATGGTTAACACTATGCTCGACTTGAAGGACATTTTATCACCTTATTATCCACATAACCTTAGATATTTGGAAACAATACGATGCCATAAATACACAGAGCATAAAGAGCCATGCCTTTATCTTCCTTGAAGGAATTTTGGGTGAGATCTAGGAGGTAATCCAACGGAACACAGACATTCCCTCCGTTAATTTTTAGCATTTTCTCAATCTCAGATGCATGGACAGTACCCAATAGCTTAGAAAAAGCTCTCTTCAACATGAGCTTATTGTCATAATTATAAACTTTGTCTGTTTTTTACAGCGGGACATTCAGTAGGACTTGATATTCTTCAATTGTAGGAGCAAAATCAATTGTTCTAAAGGAGAAACATTTGTATAGATGGTCCTAGAAATGCATTAAAGCCTCAAGAAATGGAGCATTGACTACAATATACAAAAGATAAACGATGTGACCATATTTGCCAACAACATATTTTTTTACCTCTCCAAGTCAATGTGTGATAACGTTATTTAAGTGATTGATGGTGGAAGAACGACATTCTCATTTTTCAGACAATCTCCTTTTCATTTCCGTGTTTTCATTGACCATTGGGTTACTGTAACTTGATCTTCTATCACACTCGGAGTGGAAGCCATGGTCTTTAAAATATGAATGAATTGAATACTTCATTACAAACCCTATTACGCAACATGATGCTTGTATGCAAAAGAAAAATGAAGTCAGAAGTGAAACAATGGGGAAAAAAAGAAATGTTTAAGTAATGTAAGGCATATATACATGAACGAAGTTAATCATGATACCGTATTTAAATAGAATCTCTATTTCTATCAAATATTTGGTCATGAAATGGGCTCTAAAAACCAATTGCATGTGTGGTTGGGTCTCAAATCTCTTAATAGGCTCTTAGGTTGTCTACACTGTTATCCAAATGAAGTAACATGGGCCCCCAAACGGTATCCCGAAACGGTCAGCCTGAGTGAGAACTTTCATGAGCTTGCACGGGAACCGCAATTCCATGAAAGCATTCCACTACACATTCTCGCTAATCCTAATGGGAAAGCCCGAGTATAGGGCTCGTGTATGTGTGTGAAATTAGAAATTATATAAAGAAATATACTTCGTAAAAAACTGAACTATATGCAACTACAAGCATGAATAAGAAAAATAATGAATCAAATAAACAAACAAAGAATCATATAAAAAGGATAGCATGTGATAAAATTTTTGCTTGACTCTCCATCGATCTAAAAATGGTCAGACCTATTGCTTCACTAGCGGAGTCGCCAAGCTGTCGTAACATGTATGCATCGCGGAGCGATGACTGAAAGGGAAAATCCTAAAGGGAAAACCCGGGTATAGGGCTAGTGTATGTGTGTGAAATTAGAAATTATGTAAAGAAATATACTTCATAAAATATAAACTATATACAACTATAAGCATGAATAAGAAAAATAATGAATCAAATAAACAAACAAATAACCATGCAAAAATGATTGCATATGATAAAATTTTGGCTGACTCTCTATTGATCTACAAATGATTAAACCTATTGCTTCCCAGGCGGAGTCGCCAAGCTGTCGCAACGTGTATGCGTCGCGGAGCGGCGACTGAAAGGGAAAATCCTAAAAGGAAAGCCCCGGGTATAGGGCTAGTGTATGTGTGTGAAATTAGAAATTATGTAAAGAAATATACTTCATAAAAAATGAACTATATACAACGACAAGCATGAATAAGAAAAACAATGAATCAAATAAACAAACAAAAAATCATACAAAAAGGTTAGAATATGATACAATTTTCGCTTGACTCTCTATCGATCTAAAAATGGTTAGACCTATTACTTCCCCGGCGCAGTCGCCAAGTTGTCGCAACGTGTATGCGACGTAGAGCGGCGATTGAAAAATTATTTTTTGAGAAAAATAAAAAAAAATTTGGAGTCTCCATCAATCATTTTAGGGAGTGATTGGTCACCCTATTTTAAAATAAAATTTTAGTCTACGAAAACTCAAAGTTGGTTCGGGAGTCATTTGTGTGTGGAGAAGGTATGAGCACCCACAGCACCTATTATAAAAATTGCTACTAAATTTAATCAAATACTATCCAAATTATATTTTAAAAATAATGTTAAAGAAATTAAATTTTGAATGTTCCATTAGGTGTGTCTTGTATTATAAAATAAAATAAATGATCTTTAATAGGTGGTACATAGATTATTGAAAAATAAAATTTTTTAATTTTTTTTAAAATCAAAGCACTATTGGAGTTATTTTCGATATCCAAAAAATAACTCATCACATCAATAGTTCGAGAAGATTGATATCCCAAAAATCTCAAAGTTCATCTTTAGAATTTTAGAAATTTTTTTATATAAAGATAATATGATTTAAATTTACATGTTATTTTGTAACCAAAGCGTATACATGTTATTAAAAGTAAATAAGACATAGATCACACACATATATACATGTTATTATTAACGAATGAGATATGAAATAACATACATAATATTGATTTTAGTGAATGATACATGAATCACATTATAAACATAACAATATGACAATGATACATAAGAAATAAGCAGAACACCAACTTTAAAGAAAAAAATGGTAAAAAGAAATGTTAGAAATGATAAAAAAACATGTGACAATTTTGTGAGAATGTGTAAAGTAAAAAAAATGGAGAACATGTAAAAGAAAGGAATGAAAAAAAATGTCAAGTGAAATAAAATGACATCAACATGTATTAAGGAAAAATGAAATGAAATTAAAAGAAAAAAGCAAA